>OX401407.1:46300104-46465104 GCA_947846245.1 Cerastoderma edule | reverse complement strand
CTCCTATATGAATCGGATATAGCAGTACAGTTGAAAGATCACTGACTTTATCAAATAACAAAGAAAAGGGAACTAATCACTCATCCTACCTTTTGTTTCTTTATGTCTTCTTCGACTTGACTTGGAAAAACCAGTATGCAGTTTAGATTGAAAAATGTATTGAGCATGGTTAGGTTTGAGGTTTGATTTTAATTAGGATATATATAAAATATTGTTCAGAATGATGCACAATCATTATCAAAGATAACCAATAACATTGGTCAGATCATGTTTTTAATGAATGTGTCATTGAAAGGAACGAACAGGACTTCAATATGATGAAGTCGCCTGCTGAAGGTGTGACGTAAATTGGATTGATTTTGATTTATGGCATATAACAAAACATTAACTGTTATTTAATTTGGTATCAAATATACTTTATATATTAATGACCATTGAACAAATGATATACAATAAGCGGAATTGGTTATCCACGTGTTAAAGGCGCTAGCATGCATTACGTGACCTTCTTGTCAAAAAGGCATTTAACATGGGGCGTTGGCGTAAAGGTGCCGGTGTCTAAAAATGCAATACTTATAATTATTAAGATAGATCTAAATTTCCAATCAATCAATCAATCGGTCATTGATTGTTCGACGCCCAATTTACGTTGAAGGAACGTCAATTTGATAAACGACCTCTTATATCTATTTTTTGCAATTTTGATTTGGTAATAGTTATAACACCGCCTTTTGACAGCTAGGAATTACGAGGTAAATTATTCTATTTTGAAGCCAATTTCGATGGTTTATTGTGAACATCGAAGTCTATTACAGACGATACAAACATGGCACGATAACGTGGTATTTCCTTTGGTATCTTGAATACGAATCATTGTGCTAAAACGAAAAATATATCTCGTAAGAAGTAGCAGTATCTCCAGAATTGACACTTGGATTGAAGTGTGAATGTAGTATAACTGTCTATTTTTAAAGGTATATGGATGTAGTTCATCGAATAGAAAGGATTTTTCGTATATGTTCATAAAGACGTTAGGTATGAAAAATGTCAAACTTTCCGATAGCAGTTTAGCATCAACATTAAACATAAACAGTGGAGTTTGATCACCGTGTGTAATGTGTAATTCGCATATTTTGATCCGGTATGCCGCTCAACGCTTTGGAATGAATTCCATTTACGCCAACTTTCAATTTCTCCAAAAGTGGAATCAGCAACAACGGCGAACATAATGACGCGGGTGAGATATATTTCTTGTTACAAAAGCTAATCGCAGACGAGTTCTTCAACCGAAAGGCTTTTCACTATAACAACTGAATCAAACTCAATTATTGATTAGACACATTCTCGAGATCAATTCCTACTCTTTTTTATTTCATAATTTGTTTTAAGCAAATAACCAACGCCCATGCGTTGATAAGGGCGATTTGTTTAAGTTTTTCATGGTTTTTATTACGACCGGCGACACAATCTATTTCAGTCTTAGATGATGAGTTAATTCAAATTACATTACATTCATAGACATCTCCAGAAAACGCACAAGGTCAAATGTCTGGAATGTGGGAATCCGGGTTTGAGACGACGTGTTCAACCATGCTTTTAGTACTAATGGGAACGTATCATAAATAGGAGGAAACAAAAGACATACCAAGCCACAGCCTTATTGATATAGAAAGACGCACGTTTATGTTTAAATTACATATACAATTACAGGCAACAAACATGACAATTAATATGCATACACAATCATTATAAGCACAACGACGACACCAATAACAACCACAACAACAACGATTACAAACAATTATACTAAGAGAAGAATGATTTTTTTCTATTAAATTTGAATGCTTCTTTATAGTAGCTGGGTATTTTCGAAAGAGAGTTACCTTCGTTAGTTGAATATCTGTTTCTTTAAAGCTGCACATAGCTTTATTGCAAGATCAAACGCACTAAAGAATAGTAATTAGATCGTTTTTAATTCCATAAAGTGCGTATACAGAAAATTAACATGTATTTTGATCCAAAAGCGTGATGACGAGTTTGAGCTCAACCGCATATAAAGTGTACATGATTAGATAAGGCTTCCTGAATTATGTATGTAGCTCACTTTAGTTCTATATCAAACAACAATAGAACAACTGTATTGTTCCACATACATTTCATTTTGAATATCTGAATTTCTATTCAGTGAAAAAGTTCCCTTGAGGGGAATGTTCCCTTTATTCTCAACATGCATGCACTTCCATCATCAATTCGAGGAACGTGACTTCTCACAAACCGGGACAAACGCAGACTTATGATACATTACCATTGGGAGTGGGACCTCCGTGGCTCAGTGGTCAGAGTTCAGAACTTGAAAACACATGCCCCACTTTATGTACAGGTTCGAATCCCGGAAGTGTTGGATTTGAATACCACAAGAAAAAGTTTCCCGACTAACTTGCAGAATGCCGATAGTTCTACCCCTCTTGACCAGCTGCTATATGAAGCAAAATTCGTGGCTTACTACCATTGACCTTTAGAAGGGAATTGCAATACAAATACAAACTGTACAGTACTATTGACCCGATATAAAACGTAAAAAACAGTCGCATAACAAACAACCACAAAGCATAATGCGTGCAATGAATGTCAAACGTTTAATTTGTAAGATAAAGAAAAAAGGAACAAGTGCGAGTTTCTGAACAATATCCGCCTTCGTTATCCGTGGTTTGTATATATTATGACGTGTTACTCTCTGTATAAGAAGAATAGTCTTCAGCTCTTTATTTAGGTTGAATCACCAAAAACATTATAATATCACAATGAAAAGGGTATTTTCTCTCTTGAGCAATTTATTCTTTTATCATGGTATTTATCTTAATAATAAGTCAAAATTCTCTTGAGCAATTTCTTCTTTTATCATAACAATTATTTTTATTATAAGTCTCTTTTATCTTCCCATTATCAAATTGAAGATGTTGCACTATATTTTAGTTTCGAATTTGAACAATGCATTGTCTTAGTTATCAGCTATATTTATCTTACAATTTTTTGTGTGGAAATGTTTACAGACGGATGTACTTTTGAAAGGTCTAGAACATGCATTAGCATATCTAGCATCCGGGTAAGTGTAAAGAAAAACGTACTATATCTAAACAAGACCTCAACTAGGTGACCTATAATGTCAATCCGGTTCAGTTCTGTCACATCTGTCCGGGAAGGCGTATGTCACAATGCTAGTATGAACACGGATGTGGTGTGATAACGGTTAGAAAATGAGTATTTTCTTTATATGGTTAAACAATATGTCAACAGTTTTCCATCCAAATTATTAGTGCTCACTTTTATGTTTAATCTCTGGAGTGACTTGCCGGAGGACATTCCCAAGACACCAGATGCGCTGGTTTGGGATCGAACACGAGGACCCCGACGAACAAAGCCTTCGCCGTAATCACTGTACCATTCAGGTCATTTTCAATTTTGAAAAAAAGGAAAATTTTGGTTGTGTGTAAAGTATTGGCCCATGGAACACATGCGTTGGCATTTCCGTCCGATTCTGAAATGTTGGGTGTATTGAACATGCTCAGAGTTTTTTTTAAAGTAACATAACTACATGCTAATCATTGTTTGTATGAGAAACGGAGAGATGTTCTTAACAATTTGTCCTTTACTCTGACTGCCTTCTTTTTTAGGGACGTACTGTCGTAATTTCTTTGGCAGTACCGTTTAACAGTTCCTCGTGAGTTCGTACCAGAAATTGCTAATTCAACGTTCAGATGTGTCCGAAATGTACTTGGACATCTCTTAAAGAGATGAGAGGAATTGTTTACTTGAAATAATGTGGAACAATTACAAAGATATAACCTTGAAACGAGCTACTAAGAAGTCATAGATTGATTTATTGATATTTGTAGTACGGTAGCCGTACGTTACATGTTCGTTATTGGTACGTTTCATCCGTTCCATAAACGGTGCAAGTACGTCGTCAGTTTGGATTTTTCTACCGGACTGACAACTTTGCCACCGCATTCCACCGGATAACAAAGATTTCTATCAATTGATGTCCTGTACACCAATCCGGTAAAGCGTGACAGGGGCATAAGCGGCCCTTATCTGTGGTTTAGATTGGGTATGGGGTTCTTTGCGGCCTAGTGGTCAAGGTGGCGGACTTAGAACTCGGGAGTCCGGGGTTCGAGCCCTTGTTTCGTTCGAGTGACCTTTGGCAGGTCACTTCAGAGCCTAAGAGTAGTACTGGTGGATCCGGGAACGCCGCTGTGTTATTAAAAAATTGTTTATACGGCAATACACCATAAAAACAAATCAAATATAGCCCCCCCCCCTTTCCTCCATCGATTAAGGGTCAGGCGTCACATTGAGCCCTAACTGCTTTTGGTGCGATGTTAAGCCTTTGAAATAAAGGCACTGAAAAATAACCTCACCAAAACAGACGATTTACCTTTCTATCGAAAAAGAAACCGGGTTTAGTTATTTATACCAGCGACTATATCTGTTGCTGGGGTCCTTTTTTCGCATGGCACACAAATCGAAAGTCTGGATGTAAAAACGACAAAAAATAAAAAAATCAGGCCTAGGTTTAGACAAATTAATCTATTTAATATTCACAGATGTTTACCAAATAAATCGCCCATTAACTTTGCCCCATAATGGTGGAATTACCGTCTCTATTGTGTAATAAAATAATTTATAACCCTGTTAACGCAAACGATGCACAATAGAAATCGTATGTCTATTTGAGATTAAATGTCTATAGATGAATTCAGGTAGGAGACTCACATACTTTGGCCGCAACGCTTTATCGATAATACAAGAGACAATCCCACTTTTTCATTTTCCCCCATATGGAATCTTATGATAGGCCAAAAATGAAAGCACATTTAGACGACAGAAATTCATGCCAACAACAAGAATATGGTATTTGGAAAATACCACAGTGACAAAAAGGATAAATTGCTCTTTACGAGCAAATAATCCTTTTGTCAATGTGGTTCCTATTAAATTATGTTGTTACGGTAAACTAAGGTTTTAAGGATAAATATCAATAATATAAAAAAGGCAAGTTCAGGTGAATGAAATGCCAAAATATGCTATATGTAAGAAGTCTCATTGGCAAAACGGACAAATTGCTTTTTATGATCCTCGAAAACATAGATATACCACTAACATTGAGACTATAGTTATAAAACAAACAACTTCATGTATTCGATATGAGCAATGACAATGCCAATGACAATATTCTATTCAAGACGTAAACTAAACAGTTCCTTTGCATTTCCTCGTTTTATGGCAGTGGCTTCTGTTACTTAGGCCGTCATGTTGAATCAAGCGAGTGTCATATTTGATTACTGAAATCTTTAAACGTATTTAATTGACAGCATTTGACAGTGTGGCAACAGTATGGAAGAAATTGATAACTATGTGAAGTGCAAGCCTGCTTCCATCACAATAATTAAAAGTTGTTGATATATTTTGGTATTTTAACCCATTACCAAACAATAACGACATTTAACCAGTTTGTTGCAGACTAGTCTGGAAAACATCGTTGGAAAAGGAGAAATTGCTCGTTAAGAGCAATTTTCTCTTTTTCCCGCAATGTTTTACACCCTATTATAAGTTAATTTTTACAATTTCATCACAATTTGAAATATCGTTTGCAAACTCTTTCAATTTTGGACAGTCGAAAATGTGTCGTTTGGTAAAGTGTTGAGCATACGATTCGAAGGCCGTCTGCGACATATATCTTCGAGTTATTTGCACTTTCGCATGACATTATGTCATGGTCCCGTCCTTTATATTTGTATTTGTGATCTATCATTGAATGTCTATAACCCAATCCATTCATTATTTCTGTTGTAAAGCCCTTTTCATAAGATATGCAATGTCTATATATAATTTTCACCCTCTTGGTCTTCAACATGAACCATATAATTAATTATAAAACATCCTTTCAACCACTTACCGGTACTCAAGAATTTTGTTTCAATTTGTAGCCGAATAAGATTCAGCAATCCACTATGACAGAATGATAAATTGCTCCTTATGAGCATTTAATTATTCTCACATCGGTTTCTACAAATTACCATACAGGAAAAGTATTTTTTTTTTCTTTCAAATGTTCATTTTTGTATAATTTTGTAGATATGTATGCGTTTGCATGACGAATTATGCTTGTACGTATAGGTCAATAACATTATATTCTATCTTATTCTATTCTATTTGTTCATTGTCCGTCGTATGTTGTTGTTATCAATAAAGATCCAGTTACTTCGCTATGGAGGAATTGGTTACGTTATATGGAGGACGGTTAGACGATGAATTTTACAACTTTTAGAGAAGGGAGCAAAGCAAGTAAAATCAGCAAAGGGCAATTAATTCAGCGATATGTTTCGCTGAAAATGGGTCGTTATTTAATGCTCGTGTATTCAACGAATATAAGAAGGAATACCAAATAAACAGAATACGATTCTAGTTATTTTTTTGTATATAAACTTATACAATATATATAAATAATCTAACAGGGGTGATCCAAGCTATAACTGTGTCATAATAAATTGTCGACGTCTGGATCATTTGGAGTGAGGTTTAACCATCATTTCATTTTGAAAACTATAAAAATCTTTTCCCGTTAGTGCAAATATATCGAAAGTTCTTCACACATGTGAAATACTTGCATAAGCCTTGCACCAGATCAACAATACAAAAGGAATATATCCACAAATCAAAGCTTATAAGGGGACAGAACGTTTCAATTAAAGAGAAGTGATAATCAAGCAATGATGATAAACAAACTCTCGTATAGAGCCGTATCAGCTTTCCCCGAAACTACTGCTACGATTTGATAACAACGTAAACGTCATGTTAAGACGGTATGTTTAAGTGGGTCCTTAGAATTGTGTTAGTTATTTCAAAGTAAGCACTTGGCGGAAAGACCACAATATCAACTAGTGAAAACATTGAATTGTTCACATATTCAAGTTAATTCTGGAGATTATCTTTTGTGAACCATTTCCTTTATATATGTATAATATATTGTCCAACTCTTTACCACCTGCAAACGACATTTATTTTTACTTCAAGCAGACGACTTTATCAAAAGCTTTGTAAACATGTAAAAACATTTCATGTATGCTGTTGTGAAATGAGAACAGATTGAATAAACCATTTTGGCAAAAGGTACAATTTGCCACAATGTTTTCTCTCGGTATACTGCGGTCTGAGCCGGAAACTATTCAGTGTTAACCCTTCCCAAACAATAACGACATTTGACCACTTTGCTGCAGACTACTTTAGAAAACATTGTGGGAAAAGGAGAAATTGCTCGTTACGAGCAATTTTCCTTATCCCACAATGTTTTCTGTCCTATCAGAAGATTATTTCACTTTTCATCACATTTTGAAATGTCGTCTGCAAACTCTTGCAATTTGGGACAGTCGAAAATGTGTTGTTTGGGAAAGGGTTAAGCGAATAGTTCCGACCAAGACCGATGTATACCGAGTACGACCGAAGTATTTCGACGAAGGAACGAACTTCAAAATGGCTGGTTATTGTTACTCTACCTTAATCCCTTTCGATTCTGCTTTCTAGACACATAATATAAAGCAGTGTTTGTGTCGAAGGTTGATTGACAAAGGCGGAGCTCGTCACATATGGAAGTTGTCTAATGACTGGAATTAAAGCCACGATCCCCCCCCCCTTCCCCGTGTCTGAGGCTGACATTTTACATTGTACCCCTGAACCAATGTAGCATCGAGCAGCATGATAATTGGATTGTAGGTAATTCATTATTGCCTGCTTTTCAATAAAATCATAAAATAAGATTTGATGTCAAAAGGATGTACAGAATGGCATGTTAAAAGGCATAGAAGTATATACTTTTTCCACAGTCGGTATTTCCTATATTCCCCGGTAATTCTAAATTTCCATCCTTAATCTTTTTCTTCATTCATTATTTACCACCGATCTCTTAAGATGCCTGTATTCAATTCTAGATATGTTCATGGCAAGTAATTCGAGAGCCCTAGACTAGTACTGGTTTATCAAGAAAAGCCATATGAGAAACGGGCGTAGGTCTTTATCCTTTACCAAAAGGTAAACGATATAAACGCTATAATATATTTTATGACTAGACCAATCGTAAGGTTAACTCGGATGATCCAAGCTGTAACGGGAAAAAGCAATATCTAGGTCTGGATAATTCGGACTATCATAAGGTCAGTCGGTAAGGTGTTCCACGAGGAATTCAAGGGTCCTAAGGGTTGCATGTTCGAGACTTTGCGCAGCCATGGTTCACTACAAAGGCGACATGCTTAGGTCATCTTTCGCATGGAATATCGTACAAAATTCGATGTCTTCCCGTATATGATGATGCCATTCCTTCTGTTTGGAGGAAGGTCATTTCCTTTGATTTATCTTCTCCGTCTGGTATCTCGTCGTACTTACGAATATCTCCCATGTCCAGTCTTATCAATAAGGAAGCTTGAGGGAAGTGTCAACTGCCACGTTTCCTTTCAAAGAGAATTATCTAAATCACAGACACCGTCCAACTGTATACTCGATAGTATCTCGGCATTTAAGTACCTTCAAGTATATCCCATTGAATGGTGGGCGGAAATCCCAAAAGGTGGTAAATTCTTCATTTTAATTGAAAGAGATAGGACTTTTTAGGTCCGAGGCGACCGAATCACAAAAGGTTTCCGGGTAGTCCATCTTGTGACAGTTATATTTACCTAAACTGAGCGCTTTCAAAAAATGTCCGCAAATATTTGTATTACTTACGATGTTTGCGTTTCTAATACGGGACACGACCTTCTGAGGAACTCGGAGTTTATCGCGGTACGCAAACACTCGTGTATCGTTATTTGAAAACCGCAATATCGCGGACATTTATTATCGTCAGTCATTTGCGTATCTTGGTAATCGAGGAGATAATCTTCGATTGAAGATCGATAAAATTCGATAAATGGGTTTAAATCCTTTCTTTTCTTTTCTTTGGCTTCACCGTGAAATAGGCTGAGCTATCAATGTCGCTATAAATCCCAAAAGCACGTATTTCTTTCAATAGAATGAGAGGGATACATGCTCCTGGTTTTACATATGCGTCGTGCACTAAACTTTTTTCTGCGGTTTGATCGGATTAAGGAACATGCACCCGGATTACGTCACTCTATGAATGGGAATGCATTCCTGCTGACGTTATCCCTTTCGCTCTGGTGGTATTAATTGAGAAATGATTTAAGGACACTTACATCCTTAAAGATTCGATTTTCCGCATATACATGCACATGTATATCAAAGGGAGAAGACGAATTAATACAAGCCTTTACACGAATGGTCAAAGCTGTGTATTGCCTTAGAATTGGATCTCTACGTCTGGGCCATCCAGACTACAGAGAAGTAAAATTTGATAAGACAATGCTTTAGTACTACTAAGAAGACACATTGCCAATCATGTAAAAGAAAATTAGAAGGGGGAAAACTGAAGATAGTAACATAGAAGTTTAAGTTATTAATACGATTTAAATAAGTTGGATACCATTACGTGTGAAAAGTGGTTTTGTGACAACGAATACAGAAAGTATGAGTTTGGTTCGAGAGAGGCGGAACTTAATCCGTGATATAACTCGAAAGTGGTTAAAAACGATAGAAGAGCATGTTTAATCAGTCGTTCACAGAGTCGGTGGAGAGGAATCTCATACAATACCAAAAATACCCATCGTTTTTAGTTCTATATCGAAGTTTAAGTGACTTAGAAAATGTAATCGTTCTAGTATTTCCTCAAATCTGTGAACAAGCACCTTTAAAAGCTTTTCAGAATCAAGAATCTTTTTTAGCATTTGTACACATTCTTTTGATTCTGAATATATATCATTTAACACATTTATACATTTGTATCGTGGAAAATAAAGATATCACTTTTACTATACAACTTAAACGCCGCGCTCGTTGCATTTAAATGAGGAAAATGCGACGCATGGGGCGTTGTGATGATTTCTACAAAGGTTCCATTTCATGGGAACGGGGGCAAGTTGTGAAGGAATGCATATTTCCCACCCCATTTCATTTTGTTATATAATTGTGTAATGTTTGTTTACCCTCCCAATACTATCACCAATCATTTTAGTAAATTCGCAACCTACGTTTTATCAAATATCGAATTCATCGTGATGTTATAACTTCGCAGTCGTTAAATTCAATAGAAACTCATTCTACACGTTTTTTCTCCTTTGTTACGATAACAAGAATTGTTTGAAAATGACAACTTCCTCAAAAAAGTCATTTCTCATTTTTCAATTATGATTTGAGAAACGTCTGCAGCAAATAACCTATTTTGAGGTAGAATACCCATAATTCACCATTTCAAACTCATTCTTCCGTTTGATTACTTCGGTCGTTCTCGGTATACATCGGCTTGCGCCGGAGCTATTCGGTTTAAAGCGAATAGTTCCGGCCAAGATCGATGTTTACCGAGAATCCGTTCGATTTCGTTTTGATTTTCAATTTGTAATTGTTTATATCGTCAGCGTTAGTATCAGGGAGTTGACATCAGTTCTTCCGGTACTGATTAACACTAAAAGAATACTATTCTGCTGTGTGATGTCTGTCTTAGCCTCACTCCGACAGACTCCGACAGACTGATAACAAAACATAAAAACATGAAGTTCAACTATTCCTGCGTTATTATTGAAACAGTGTTGAAACTTTTGTCATCGAGAACAACTAGGATAGGCTTATTTAAGCTTCCTTCACAATAGATGTAAGATAAATCTAACTAACAAACAAGCTACGTCAGGTACGCCCAATCAATCCGGATTCCAAGTAGTGCAAATGACGGCGTTGCAAAGAGCAGCACAGAGTTGTTCAATAAACACACTTAATAAGTGATAAACGTGTTTATTGTACGTTGTAAGCCAACAGTGTTTACTTGGATTTGTTGACGATCCTTTGTCAAATGCACGGATTTCTGAAAATCGCTTCTGTAAACAATCACAGCGTACGATTACGTCAATTCTGAAATCACAGATCTTTCCATACTTATTGACCCAAGAAAAGGCTTAACCCTTCCCCATATCATGTGATACACGTTTGATGTGTTTGGTATCTGAAGCGTTTTGTTTGTCTTTCCATTTGTGACAAGTGCTTTTCAGACATACTTCCTTCAGAATTCCAATATAAATGAACTGAAAAAAGAAACATTTACTCATATATTCATTCATTTAAGATTATGAAGGTGTTTCATTATTTCAGTAGATTTTTCTTATTAAACAGCGACACCAGATGAAAGAAATATGATATATGATTTTTTTCACTTGCGGTATATAAGGTGAAACATAGTTTAAGAAAAAGAGTAATTTACCTTTTAGATGTGTTTACAAGGAGATGGCATTGACATTAAACAAATGTGTACATCATTAATGTATAAGATAAAGGTCAGGCTACCATTTACCTTAACTTAACGAAAATATTTGTGTAAGTCATAACTGATACATATAGATAGTATCTTCAATGAAAATACAATATTACACGTCTTTGAGAGCGTCCCTGAGAGACGATTCCAGTGATGTGTTACCTTGCAATATTGCTTCGCCCAAAATTGAAATAAGAGGAATTGTTGTTTTAGACTTACGCAAATCACAGCGTAAACTGTTAAGTAAAACGATACCCTGGTGTTAAATCATTTATAAAAACTAAAACTGTTCACCCAGCGCAATATGAATGGATATATGTATTTCATATGGGCTTTACATCGCCTCCGAGCAAGTCCCCATAGGGTGATTAAGCCATGAAGACACATCGGCATTCCGTTAGTCTTATGAAAATTAAAAGGCCGTGAGCATAAAACATGGGTTTTCAAGTCCTTTTCTCTGGCCACTTGACCACAGAGTCCCCCCCGCATGTATGGAACAAACACGGAAACTTAAAGAGATTTCATACAATCAAATCCTGTTTCAAGCTTGGTGCAAGTCAAACACGATTAAACAAAACAACAAATGTAACGATTCAACATTCTTACATCAGAGGCAACGCCGATATTGTAAACAAACATATTAATACGTGTTTGTGTGTTTGGCTGGTCTGTTTGTTTGTGCAATGTATTAGTCCGCTTTTCCCTATTCAAACGATATGCCTTCATTGTATTGTAGCTAAACATAATGAAAACAAATATGATAAAGAAGGAAAATCCCAGGGTAAAAGGCAATTAGTAGATATCTCGAAAAGATATAAGGATTTACAAATAACTCAGTGCCAGTGTTGTGTTATATAGCAACCACATATACAGTCAAACTTGTGTTAAGCAACCACCCTTTGAAGCAGCCAACCTGCCTTAAACAACCACTAAGGAAAGTCCCATTGTTGGATTTATAGTGTACATCAATTTGTGTTAAGCAGCCAA
This sequence comes from Cerastoderma edule, assembly GCA_947846245.1. Taxonomy (NCBI): domain Eukaryota; kingdom Metazoa; phylum Mollusca; class Bivalvia; order Cardiida; family Cardiidae; genus Cerastoderma; species Cerastoderma edule. Next base: position 46,452,716 of record OX401407.1, on the reverse strand, counting down.
TCTGTTTTAAACAGCCAATTTTCTCAGTTCCAAAGACTGGCCACTTAACACAAGTTTGACTGTATATTGTCTATTCATAACATCAGTGCTATTTTGAATCTATAATTTTGTAATATGCAAATGACTTTGTATAGTAGTGCAAATAAAATGTGTATTGTAATGTATTGTATTTAAACATGTAACATCTTTTTTAGATAAAGTGTCTTCTACGAATAAAATGGCATCACAAATGTTTTAAATTACAGAAAAAAATCAACAGATCCTTGATACGCCTCTCGTCGTTTCGCGTTCATGTTATATCATATATGAGAGAAAAACCAATCCGTCAGTACTCATGTATTCGTCAGCTAACTCGACTCGTTATTAATCGGCAATTCGAATCATGAAATATTAAAGGTGCTCTTTCACAGATATGAGGAAATTGGGGAGTCAAACCTTAATTCCTTTAAAACTGTGCACCAGGGTACCGTTTTACTAAACAGTTTACGCTTAAGATTTGCGTAAGTCTAAAACAACAATTCCTCTTATTTCAAAATTGGACTAAGCAATATTGCAAAGTGACACATTATGACTTACGCAAACATTTTCCGTAAGTTGTTTAGTAAAACGGGCCCCTGGGGCTGTACTGTTGAATGATATGCACTGGAAACTGTCTATTGGAAGCATACTAAGTTTGTATTTGATTTTCACAATCCTGTATACAGAGCACTAACATGTACTTAAACAAAACTCGTTGCATCACTTTTAAGATATACCGCATATAAAATGTACATGTTAAGATAAATTGACGTTTCCTTAATTATTAATGCTTTCAATAGCTACTTTTATTGGTATGTTAAACAACTTCATAGAAATAATATTGTTTCAACAACATTTCATTTTGACTTTCAACTTTCCTTTTCTCATGTGTGAACATGCACCTTTAAGGCCTAGGACCTCTTTGAAAACGAAACACATATATTTAAAGACGAAGACATTACTCGCGTTTGACATTTTCTTATTTTCCATCCATGATTTGAATCGTTCTTCTGAAGGATATGTGAAAATACAGGGATTTTATTTGTTCCAGTTAACCCTTACAGTGCTGGAACCGACTTCAAACTTATGCAAACAGCCTAGATCACAGGCCAGCAGCCAATTTACTTGACAGGAGGCTTGTAATCTAACTAGTTTACTAATCTGAGTGTCCTTCCTCTTCAGAATTAAACAGATATTTGACGTTTTTGAAAGCAGACGACACAAATGTATATTTTTAGAACATGACTCAGAATTCTAAGGGTTAAGGGTTTATGTTTGCATGTCATAATGTATTACGTATTTACGTATTTACTTATTTACCGATGATATTCTATAAGAAAGGCGCATCGCTTTGAGCCGTTATGTAATGAAACCTCTAGTCAATATTTGCCATGCATAATGACGCATTCATGACATAACAGCAGGAATTCGTATTATCTTTTACTTGGGTGCGTAATCCTTCGTCTTATTAAATTCTTTTCGCCCACTCACATTGTTCCTCTGAATCATTTAGACATTTACATTGTACGTGTATGTGTAAATAGAATAATCATAAATCCAACTTGAAAATGTATTTATAGAAAACGGATCAATGGTGTAGAAACTGTTTTGTGATGAGTTGTTTAAATTTCCTTTCACATCGATTATCCTTACTTCTTAGCAAGGTTATGTGTCTTTAATTGATCCACTTAAGATGTGAGACAGTATATGGTTCAATAGGAATTAAAAGATATTCGTCTCGTGGGATCGAAAGTTCCATTGCGAAGAGATTGAATTTCCCCGGTAGACCCGTTTATTTCGGAATAGTTTTCAAAATGTAAATAAAACGGCATTCGTGAGCCATTGTGAAGTTCCTAAATACGTTTAATAAAATGTCGATTCCGGAAATTGTAGGCGCTATTTAATGTACACAGTAAACCCTAATATCCGTCCCACGCCTGCTTATGCTAATCCTTTAGCGCATAGTAACGACTAATTAGTTTGGTACCATTTAATAACCGCCCCTTCCGAGTTTCGTACCACCACCAGAATCATTTAGAGAAACTAGTACCAAACTTGGTTCTGATCCGGTTTAATATTTGTTTCATTTATTTGAAACAACGGGTATGAAAATTTCAATAAACGATTGAATGTTATTGTAATGGTAAAGGTAAGGTAAAGGTTTTATTTATTGTAATGTCACCTCTAGTGAAAGGGCCAGCCAGTTTGGCTTGTAAGACATTTTTCAATGACTATACCAAGTACCTCCAAGCATCTATCACTATGCCAGGCGCCAAGCCGGTAACCTTTAATAAAACTAATGTTTTTCCATATCTTAACCCCTCGGCGATATTAGCTGGCCACATTGAAGAGTACCAATATTGGTTTCAGCAACCACTGGTATTCTGTTGGTCAACTGCGGCAAGAACAGCAGTTTATTCCGTAGGCCTTAGTCCTTTACCAATCGCTCATTTTCGACTGTCCGAAATTCAAAGGGTTTGCAGACGACATTTCAAAATGTGATGAAATTGAAAGATAATTTTCTGATAGGGAAGAAAACATTGTGGTAAAAGGAGAAATTGCTCGTTAATATCTTAACAATGATTAAGGAGAGAAAGACCTGTATTCAGTTGAGATTGCAATTAGTGCCCGTACACTAGTTTAAGTTCCGTAATATTTTGGATAAACATCCGCTTTATAGGGTGAAGGAGGTGCCCGAAAATCATTTGGGTGCCTCTTGAAACCTCGTCAGTAATTATAAGCCCGAATATATATATATACTGAGGGCACATGTCATGGAAATAGTTATTAACTCCCATCACAACATGATCGACGGTTGGACCTTTTGGCGTCACGAAGGCTTCTTCAAACAGTCTGAACTCCTGTGAGCAATTTGGTTATGCCATCTGGTGTATTATCCATGTGCAAATGGTTCTTGGATCGCAGACGGCAGGCACTGATGTCTTTATGTACGGATTGACCAGTCAGACTGTATTCATTCTTCTAGAATTTGAAATATGTTTGGCACATTTTCAGAAATTCTGATTGGGACAAATTGCCCGTCAATCTATCACCTTTAGAAGTGTAGGTAGTATTTGACTTCAATCATTACAGAGTTATTTTAAACGGGCCTATTCACACAAAATCACCTCCTCGAACCAAATATTGAGTGGTATTGGAGAGTTGTATAAAAAGTGCTTTCGAAGAGGGAGGTCTATTAGAAAAGCACCCCCAATTCGACATTCCAACAAACCAAAACAAAATTTCTTGTTTTCATTTTTCCTCTTATCTTTTTTTCAATCAACGTTTAACTTTTGTTATATTCCTTTATTGTATTTTTCGTTTTTCATCATGAATACACCAACGTCACGTATTAGCTAAGGGTACTGGAAAGGAATCTTATAAGCATTTGCTTTCGTTCTAATCCAGTAATACTTGATATGTATGTATGTTATGTATTTTTCGATGAATTAAATATCTTTAGACTAATTCATTTGTTGGAAACGTCATCTTGGTCGGGAGTTTTTAGTCTACGTGTGAGCAAAGAAATCCTTATTTCCCCTGCTTCGATTTATTGATTAATGAATCATTTAGAGATAAGGAGAGGACACAAATTTATATTGTCTCAAAGATTTCCATGCTAGCATTGTATACGTACCACCAACTGGCCAATACTATGATATATGATAAACAGAGATATTTTCTTGGTAGAATTCTACCCTGGATGGACTATAAACATAGACAAATAAAGGCCACCTTTTACCGAAAGGAATTAACCTCCCTTACAGTGTTTGTTATTTTATCGCCAAAGACCTATTTTGTCAATATGTATAAGCAAAGAAAAATTCGATATTTGACCTCTTTATAAAAGAACCCTTGTGTTTTGTAATAACCCAAACGCCCATTTTCATAACATGGTCAACACAGGATAAGCATTTGATATCGAGACTGAGATTATCAGATTCTTTTGCTTTCTTTATTCCAGGAACAATTTTTTTTTACAAATCCTTTTGTGTGGTGTTTTACCGCCGTACCAACAATTATTCAATTCATAACGGCTTTCATGGTTCCGTTTGCACGAGGCTAGGAAAGTGACTTGTCAAAGGTAACTCCCCTCTAAATAGAGGTATCGGTGGGGCTTGAACCCGGAAACCCTTGGGTCTTAGTCACCCAACTTAGCCACTGGGTCATGCAGGACCCGCAGGTTATCATAATGCATCGACAACATAGTTCTCATAAGTACCCACAATAAATTTGGTAGAGGAGAAATGATGAAGATGGCTTTGAGAAATGTTGTTAATATCTTGTACTCTTGTCCAAATAGGATATTGTTAAATGGAAAGGACGCGTGTTACCATTAGATACGACTGCAATATTTAAAGGTAATAAGTTAGCCTTTTACCAAACGCCAAATGTTCGACTGTCCTAAATTGAAAGAGTTTTCAGACGACATTTCAAATTGTGATGAAATTGAAAAATGATCTTCTGATAGGTCAGAAAACAGTGTGGGAAAAGGAGAAATTGCTCGTTGCGAGCAATTTCCCCTTTTCCCATAATGTTTTCTAGAGTCGTCTGCAACAAACTGGTCAAACGTCGTTATAGTTTGGTAATGGGTTAATCCAAATACGCAATCTAGATTCCGGAAAGATGTGATTTACAAACGATCTATTCTAAAATCATGTCGGTTGTAGTTCAACGACAGAGAGTTCATTTCCCCAATTAGTGAATGGGCATTGCCAAACTATGTCAAAGTTTAATTGAGAGTCGGTGCCAAATATTTGAATAAGTATCCCTTTTATAAACACGATAGTAGTAGACAAACACATTCTTTACACCCATTTGTCAATACATTAGTATATATGGCACACTTTCTAACAAAGGTCGGGGTTTAATGTAAGGAATACACGCCTCTTCAAACAATCCTAGTCCTTATCACGATCTAAACTTACCCATTTGTTACTCGCGGGTCGTAGGTTCGATAACATTTAATGTCATTTGCGAATATGAAAACCACCGGTAAAGCCCCAAACGTACAGGTCTTTAGAAAATAAACATACAAATAAGTCTTATCGCGCCCAACTGATTTGTTGTTGTTGTTTTTTTTAAATTTTTTATTATTTTCTCTTTTTCTTTTTATTATATACGTTTTGTACGTTCCTACTAAATACAGCGCGAATAGTTAAACAGAATTCGGCGCAGGTGTTGTCTCAACTATCTAAATAACTCTTGCGTCCCGGTGACAACAACACGATGTCGTCAAATGTTTCATCATGTTACAGAATTCCAGCAGTGGCCATCTAATTAAAGCCATTATCGATTATATTGCAATTATTGGTGTGTGTGTGTGTGTGTGTGTGTGTGTGTGTGTGTGTGTGTGTGTGTGTGTGTGTGTGTGTGTGTGTGTGTGTGTGTGTGTATATGTGTGTGTGTGTATGTGTGTGTATGTGTGCGTGTGTGTGGGGTGCGTGTGTGTGTGTGTGTGTGTGTGTGTGTATATGTCTTGTGTGGATGGGAGTTGGAACAACAGGAATAACCATGCCTTTAAAGACATACTTGCGCAATTCATGCGGCACCTAGCGTCTAAAACCAAGAACAGTCACTCTGTCAAAAATTTATACGGTAACATTTTATCCGAAAGTCGATCATCAAACATAAATGAGACGGAAAACAATCATTCTGAGCTTGAAAACGATCCGATAGACGGCGAAAGAAGTGGGTGGAGAGTGGGTCTTTTTTGTGCTGTAGTTTTGTTAGATGCATGGTGACCTATCATTTTTTTTGTATATTTACATTCAGTATATGATAAACTACATGCGAAGTCTTTATTCCTACTTATGTGACGATGAATTGCTCATTAGTTGAACTGTTTTCTTCTTAAGACGGCTACGCTTGGGCCAAAGCTAGGTTATAGGCTTAACCGATTAGGACTGTGAACGAACAAAGTTTTAAAAAAAACCGCACACAAAAAACAATATTCGCGCCCGGCTGAACTCGAATGTGCAATGGCTGGTATTTCTAGAAATATTCCATAAAATTGCGTATGCATAATCGCTTACGAAGCTTGCAGAGATTTTCGAAGAGCATTCCGGCACCGCTACAAACATCGTAAGCAATTAGTCGTCCCAAAGACTTCGGAATTGTAACATGAGTACCGCTTTAACCTTACACCAGATGTTCCAGACGTAGGAATTCCATTCTACAATATATTTACATCTTCGACCATCCGAGTTAGCTTAACCTCAACCAAGGGTCAGTCACCTTGATAAGGTGAAAGATGATAAAAACGACAGTATTGCGTGATTTTACTACTGCATGCATGTTATCAAATAATCCGAGCAATAGAGAAGATAAGCTGCCACTGTATTAGAAGACCTTACGTAATTCGTGTTATTTATCACACCGATTATTGCTATCTTGATAGGAAATAACAGAATTAGTGTCAACGATGTCTCTTACAGAGCTGCAGTGTCTGTTTTTCCTTTTGTTCGGTGGCGAGATTTCTGACATCTTTGGCTTGCGCCAACTCCACCTTTGTTTTGATAACTCATTGTTTACAATCTCTCACCTTAACCCTTTTAGTGCTGGAACCGACTCCATGTTTATGCAAACAGGTAAGATCCAGGTCAGTCGCAAATTTAACCTGTTTGCTACTCTGGGTATCTGTCCTCATCAAAATAGAGCAGTTTTTAAAGTTTTGGTATCAGACCATACAAAACTATATTTTTAGAAAATTACTCATTATTCTAGGATTAAACAGGTCTGCTTCAGAAGGCTTTAGAAGTGAAAAGTAGGAATTGTTTGATGCAATTAATTTCCTTTTTATCACAGTGGCTTCCTAAGCAAGTTTAGGTATGTTGTCAAAGTGAGCTAGAATGGAGTTAAGACCACTATAAAGGATATAAAGGATGTTTAAAAATCTTTTAAGATTCCTCTTCTCGTCTGAATGTTTCCATTATCAGTTGCTGTATAGGATATATCTATCATCAAATCATATCATTTGAACTTTATCTAGAAAGATTTTGTATAAAATCCTCTGTTTCATCGACAATTTTTAAGTTCGTTTAGTGGAAAAGTTAAAACCAAATCTGCATATCGAATGTTCTAATTATTCAAATTCAAAGCTTAAAAGAGATGACCAATATGATGTACAACAACATTACTCGAACATGTCTGATTTTTTTTTCTTTTTTTATTTCTCGTCTTTTTTTCTTTATCGGAAACCAATGTTCCGAAATAACTCATTGCCTTACCGACATGTTCTCCTTTAGTATCTTATGTTTCTTCCGTCTTCTGCTAGAATTGCGCTCATGCATTTGAGGGAATAAGTTTTGTGTGATGGCATGTCCTTATCAGGTTATCCGCACAATACACATCACCAACCTGTTTAACCCTTTACCAAACGCCAAATGTTCGACTTCCCAAATTGAAAGAGTTTGCAGACGACATTCCAAAATGTGATGACAATTGAAAAACAGGCATCTGATAAGGCAGAAAACATTGCGGGAAAAAGGAGAAATGGCTCGTTTAGAGCCATTTCTCCTTTACCAACAATGTTTTCCAGATTCGTCTGGTCAAATGTCGTTATTGTTTGGTAATGGGTTAAAGTCGCACACCAAAGATGGGAGCCGAGAAATAACCCCCGGTGTTTAATGTATTGGCATTTCATTCGTTTAAACAATTATGACGTCATACTCGACAAACACCAGATACCACATGTATGATAAAAGTTTGTGTCACAGATCAAATCAATTAAAGGTTTTGGGTGCTGATCCCTGTTGTCACCAATCGATAATTGTAGATGTTCAATAACGATTGGTTCAACGAAACTATGAAAACTTTAAACCAGGATGCGAAAATGAAATTGTTGCAATGGTAGAGTAATGCAATATTTTAGTATCCAGGAAGCAATCATCGAGAGTGGCTTTGAACAGGCTTTAAGCTTCCTTCACAATCGATGTAAAACAAATATGGTGAATGACGAATATCATCATTGACATGCCATCTTAGAGAGTCTAATACTCTACAATAATTTGAACCTACGTTGAGAGATTCTTTGTAATTTGAAATTCTCTACACTAACCACGAGGCCACATTGGCCTTGCAATTTGATATTAACACACTTATGATATCATCGGTGAAGCCAGCCTGGATTGAGTTTGAAGGCATCTCGTCATATGATGCATTTCTTTCCCAACACCGAGAAATAAATGCATAAAAGGTTAGACATGTGGATTTTGGCATGGTGTAAGGTCACGCAGACAATGTATTGACAAACGAAAGAAAGTTTTTTTCTTTTTGTAGAAACCATGTATATAGTAAAACATGAAATATACTCAATGAGTCTTAGAAGTCTCGGGGATTCTTAGGATTTGGGTGCAAACATATGCATATCACAGATTTTTCGTGCAACGGTATTTCACAATGAAATCCTTGGGTAAACACAATCAGTACAACTACTGTGTGCTTCTCTGCAAATCGTATTCCACTTTATCTTCTCTTTGAATTTTTTAAAGTGTAGTCAACTGCCTTAAGTGCCTAAAAAGCTACGTCATATTACTTTTAGTGACATTAATAAAGTTATGTGTAACTCTTTTAAACAAATTTGTAAAATTGCTTAAACATAGTTATACCATTCGTTGTTTAGGAAGTCCATCATCCCAAACGTTTCAGAAACACGTGATGTGCCTAAAAAACGAATGTGTTTATAAAACGGAACCTCGCGCTTCAATCGCCTGTATGAGAACTCGAAACACATAGCTTCTGTTGTCAGTACAAATTGTTGTTGTCTTTCAATTATCACGGAAAAAACCCATGCTTAGAGGATAAGTATCATTTCTAAGAAAAGGTTCGGTTTGTGTTGTTTATAGGACATATACATCACACCCGTAATGAACGGTTTGTAAAGGGTAACACAAATGGTGATGACAGACAGGCCTATGTTTTATTGAAATCTTGAAATGGCATCAATTATGATATACATCTCAACGAGACAATACCCCAAGTGGTTCATTTTGTCATCGTCATGTTTATCATGTTACCAGTCAGTGAATTGAATAACTTCTGTATACGATTATCACAGCATTAGCTCTTTATCAGCTGCATACGACATTTTTTTAATTAATGAAGACGACTTAAGAAAGGCTTTAAAACATATGATAAACCTTACAGTTCTGCTATTGTGATATGTAAATAGAGTGAAAAGGAATTTTGGCAAAAGGACAATTTGCTTGTGACAAGCAATTTCTCCTTTTGCCACAATATTTTTTTAAGGTCGTCTGCTGCAAGACCCAAAAATGTGGCATTATGTGGTATTGTGTTAATAAGTTACGCTCTACACGCCAATGCGCCCTACAATGCAATCGTAATCGGTTATCATAACACGGTCAGTTTCTTTCATGAATTATCAACACCACACAACAATATTATTATCATGCCAAGACCCCCTATAGTGGTAGAGGTGGCATATGCCATACAAACATTCGTACAGAAACATAAGAAATCCTTATCGTCTTTTTTACGGCGCTAATCTAGCTCTCTTTTAAAAGTCAAATGTAGGAATTGTAGCTAAGCAAGATATTTCCGTTACCAGAGTTTCGTTGTACGAAACATTCCGAAAAGATTTTGCAATTCGGTCTTCAAAGTAAGAAGTGCAACATACCATTTTAGCAGGAAAACATAGGAAGTTATAACTCAAAGCCTTATGACAGATTAACTCGGATGATCCAAGCTGTAACTCTGCTACGCAAAATGAAATATCTACGTCTGGATCATTCGGACGAATGGCAAACCAAACTGTTGAAATAACTTTAATCTCGGTTACATATCTACACGGGACATGACACCTTGTCGTCGAGTTTTGACATCGTCATGATAATTGTATAACAAATCATTCAACTTGATAACTGCTGTATACACAAATCAAAGCATTAACGAATTATTTTCTAAGCACCGATCTGCTTAACAATGCATTAATGATTGGCTATAACAACACGATCAGTTTCATTCACGAATTATCATCAACGTGTCAATCATGGCAAACGATGTGACTTTGCTCGGATGTCCCAAGATTAATCAAAACGCTTGTACCTCATTTTCTCGTAATATCTTTTCTCTCCTTCAATGATTTAAAACAGAGTCAAACGAAGTGTGGCTAGACAAGATGTCACGTTGGTCATCATTCTTAAGAAATACTTTTTTCTGTTGTTTAGGGGCGTATTGCACAATGTAACCGTTTGCATGGGGTACCATAAAAGTGTTGACAGAGAGACTTATAACAGAAAAACTGTTGACGTTGTGTTTATTCCATTTGCATATCAACGATACATCATCCCACGTGATCCATTCTCCCTATTTTAGTTTTATTATGTAACCAATCAGTCAATTTGATAACCGCTGTATACACCAACCACAGAATTAAAAACATTACGTCCTATACCAATCGGAACTCTTCGGGTATTTCCGTGAGCTGTGAAATACACCTCGGATATAAGTGTAGGGTTACAATTTTTCGGGTAAATCGGCATCCGCCGATGAACACCTTTTCTAAGCGTGCATGTTAAGTAGTTCAATGTGTATGGAAGTGTTGGACATCCTTTTTAATCACTTTTGATCAGTAACTCATACCAAATGGCGAACTTGTTGTTGTGACATGTATACTTGTTTCCCTTATCAAATTTAACGACTTTTTGGATTTTACAGTCAAGATCTATTTTTAGAAACGAAAGAAAGTGACGTCATTCTCGCGGGAAACAATATGGCGTCATCCCTATTATTTCAGAGGTGTTTTCTATTGGATAAACCCGATGTGCTCAGATTGGTCCTATACACCAACCTGTCAGATAATACGTCCTTAATCTGTAAACACAACGCGCAATCGGCTTCTATCACCAACTATCAACATGTCTTCAACTGCATGATGACCAAGCCCGGGTAAGGCTTTTTGCTTCGGGATGTCATATACCAAATAATTAAAACGGATGTATCAAGCTGTCTCTGTTCAAAACTAGAAGCTATGGAGTGTAGCTTGTAGCAGGTTCTTTATGAGACCAGAGTACCAATGAACGACGCCTTTAAATAATGCGTTTATCGTTTGACTTTTCAGGGTAAAGCACAAAATTGCGATTTTCTCGGGATAATCGAAGTGATGTTGATTTGTGACAGAAATAAGATGTTGAAAGGACTTACGATACTAAATGCACGTCCACTAGAAATGTCACCGTGTGGTCTTTTATCTCTTTGTCATGGTTTTCATTTGATAGTTATGCTATCATTCCAGTTGATAACGGCTATTGACATAAATTAGAAAACAAAAGAAGTACTTTATAACGTTAGTCCGTCGAACAGTTAATTCAAAATCGGATTAATGATACATTGTCAGCTTCTTTCTCATAATCTTAACGCTATGAAGAGAGATGTCATGTTCATCACATTACCAAAACGTCAGTATAGAAACCTAGGATATCCCATCTTCCTTTTCTGATCCTAGCTATCATCAGAAACCATATCAAGTGTGTATGCCAATGCAAGATGTTCAATTGGAACATTTCACTCGTTGTTGATTTCTATTCTCAGGAAAATGTGAAATATAAACATTATTTGCATGTATTGTTCTTCATTGGGTAGGATAAATGTTGTTGACAGAAAGATGTAAAACAGGCAAGCTGTTGAAATGCGTAAAATCCAGGAGACATCACGCTGCATGATCCATTCTCTCTACTTTACTTTCATTATGTAATTAATCTATTACCTCGATAACTGCTGTATACACCAATCATTTTAAAATATAACGTCAAAAACGGTAATATACATTACAATACATTCGTAATATGTTATCATAACACAAGCTTAGCTTCTTTCACAAGCAATCAACACCTCTTTTACAACGTGGTAGTCATGCCAAACCACGTGTCTTTGCAATGAAATTCTCATCCATTGCATAACATATATACTAGTAATACAGCCTGTATCAAAGCGTACGAATTCTGAACATCTTCACCTGAATCTTCTCCAAATCTAAAAGCATGAATGTTATAACGAATGTTATAACATAACCAGAAAGTGTAACTAGCTAAGGCAATCCATTGGCCAGGTTATCCATGATAGACGCATATGCATTGTTGTTGCTTTACACATACATGTAATCGTTTCTGATAGTAAAAGGCGGGCACATTTGATCACTGTTCATGGGGTAAGAGAAAGAGTCATGATATAAAACCATATGATGGGCGGAAAACCTGTTGACATGGCTTAATTCTAAAATACAAATCCATCAGACATTGCTCTGCATGATCCACTTTCTCAGCATCATGTTTATGATGTAACCAATTATTCAGCTTGAAAACAGGCATATACCCTAATCAAAGTATTATCGAAAGATGTCCTTAACGTAAATCCTTTTCACAATGCATCACTAATCTTTAATCATAACTCGGTAAAGCTTATGTCTGAACAATCACCATCTTCCAAACAACTAGATAAAACCATACCAGGTCATGTTTCTTTGCTTGTAGATGTGAGGTGGTATTATACAATTCTTTTATTTTCTTCACAGTTTAAAAGTGGACATAATATGCATTTTGTAAAGACCTGTGTGCGCATTAACATACGTACTACGTTGGGTAGTGAAGTTTTGGGGGGAAGGGTCTTGCATATACAATGAGAACTTGGACATATTTGGTAAGCAACAAGAAAAAAGGAACAGAGGAAAACTGGGAAAAAAATCAAGGTTCATGGAAATTGTCAGATTTGGTGATGTACGGTTGGAAAAGCAACTTGTAAATACAGTTGGAGATCTGTATACGTATCGTTAGAATTCCTAGAGAAAATGTAGTTAGAATGATTTAGACGTAGATATTCCATTCTACATAACACAGTTACAGCTTGGATCATCCGAGTTAGACAAAATGATGCAAGCTTTAGATGTTTATATCTTAACACAAACATAACATGATACCAGTCATTCCAAATGTTGTGTATGCATGCGTAAAACAAACAAAACTGTTCGGATATCACAAGGACTTTGGAATTAATGTATTCTTTAGAAAACGTTTTGTTTGTTGCATAAGATGATTACATCGTGACAGCAGTTTCAATGTTATATTGCGATGCCTGGCTCAACATGATTGTAGGAAGACCATAACTATAATGCCTAAGAGGCCTTGTAAAGACTAGAAGGAGAATCAGTACACCGTTGATTAGCTCGGAGACAATGTTTCGCGAAAATAATATTTTTCTTCCGCAATATAACCCCAAACGGAGAAGCGCTTTTTGAATCCACTTTCAGTATTCTAACCACTAATTCACTGCAGCACATGGGTCCTGCAGTGCCCAGTGGTTTAGGTGCTGTATTTGTAACCCGGAGGTTATAGATTCGAGCCAATGGACAGTTCAGAGCCCTTGTCTAGTACGTGTACTATTGCATTCTAGGATAGCCGTGGTATAACAAAAAAAAGATTGATACGGTGTTAAAACGTATACAAACCACTGGGGCCCTCTTTGAAAAGAGGAATCGTAGTCGTTATAATATCCAACATAAAGCCCTCTCCAAAACAGATTTGCCTGATTATCCAATTAGTGATTTTCATTTTACTGTCAGGTCAGTGAATTTCGTTACCATTTCCAAGTGCTTCGTGCTGGGGAGCCGTTAATACCCTTATTAAAGCCATTGTACGACCTGGTACATGAATATGTAGCCAACGATACAAGAGGTCGCATACTAGATCTGGATAACCCCATCTTCATTGACATCCTTCCAAACCATAGTTGAGTCTATACTACAGATATATTATGGGTCGTTTCTATGAAAGGTTGTAAAGGACTTACCTATTGACATGGTAAAAACTAAAATACAGTCCCTGCAATGGCTGAGACGGCTTCCCTAAAAGGCGTTCTGAGAAATGATTGTATCGTGGCGACGGTTCTCTCTATTATGAGTCGTCTCGTATATTCTTCATAATCGCTAACAAAAGTTATGTCCCCTGGTATTGACCATACACCGATATCACGTGTCTGGTTATAAGTCTGCTTTACATTTCGCCAAAAGTTATGTCCCCTGGTATTGACCATACACCGATATCACATGCCTGGTTATAAGTCTGCTTTACACACCAAAAGTTATGTCCCCTGGTATTGACCATACACCGATATCACGTGTCTGGTTATAAGTCTGCTTTACATTTCACCAAAAGTTATGTCCCCTGGTATTGACCATACACCGATATCATATGTCTGGTTATAAGTCTGCTTTACATTTCACCAAAAGTTATGTCTCCTGGTATTGACCATACACCGATATCACGTGTCTGGTTATAAGTCTGCTTTACAGTTCACCAAAAGTTATGTCCCCTGGTATTGACCATACATCGATATCATATACCTGGTTATAAGTCTGCTTTACAGTTCACCAAAAGTTATGTCCCCTGGTATTGACCATGCACCGATATCACGTGTCTGGTTATAAGTCTGCTTTACAGTTCACCAAAAGTTATGTCCCCTGGTATTGACCATACATCGATATCACGTGTCTGGTTATAAGTCTGCTTTACATTTCACCAAAAGTAAAGTCCCCTGGTATTGACCATACATTAGATTATTATTTATGTATATGAAACAGAATTATGAGAAAAAAAGAGAACAATTCATGAATTTACGCAATTAATGTTTGGATATAGGAATCTTATCTATTGCTGGCTAAATCTGAATGAAAATACTTAAATGTTATGGAAGGGTTAAATGCGACAATTCTTTTCGCATAAACACCCGTAAAACAACAGGATTGTCTCTTTGTAGACGTATCCGTGCTAAAAAAGTCGGACTTCTCCAGGTCTCTATTGTGATTCCGTCAATTAGCTATTTATCCTTTCCATTCACTCGTAATGTTGTCGCCCGCACGGACAATTTACGACCATTTAGCGGGCAATTATCTGTGGTTCTTTTTTTTTACAATTGGATCTACTTCCGGTCCACGCGACGTTACGTTTAAACGTTCAACCCTTTACCAAACGGCAAATGTTCGACTGCCCCAATTTAGAAGAGTTTGCAGACGACATTTCAAAATGTAATGAAATTAAAAAGTAATCTTCTAATAGGACAGAAATCATTGTGGGAAAAGGAGAAATTGCTCGTCACGAATTTCTCCTTTTCTCACAATAATTTCTAGAGTCATCTGCCACACACTGTTCAAATGTCGTTATCATTTGGTAATGGGTTAAACGTTATGCTTTTTGGCAGGTAGGTGGATTGTGAGAGTTAACGTCAAAGCATCCCGTTTTGTTGCAGCGTTTAGTAGGAGACTATTTTCACAAAAAGAAAACCAAAGATGTTTTAAACAAACCGAGCAGTTGATTGGTTGGAGATGGTGGAAACCTTTACACATATCAATCCGAGTTAAACAGACGATCTGCTGCCGCTCTCATTCTAGTAAGAGCTTAAATAATATGACTTGAATTTACAGAGCACCTGTTCGTACTTTCTATAGGCACTGAATAGTTTAATTCAAACATGTCAATTAATCCCAAATGAGCTTATATTTCCGCAATAAGCATGCTGCCCGTCTCACAAAGATTCGACGTTCGATGGATTTCCTCACAATATAAAGAGGCAAATATTATTTCGAAAAAAACGTTTACCAAGACACGAATGGAACACGAGTTTTATCTGCGAAACCTCTATCATGCTTTTTAATGCATTTTCTTTTCCAAATATATAGTCACCTTTGAGATTCAACGATTACGGAATTTCTAAACGTAAAAGAACAGTTACAGATATTTATGAGACGGCACCTGTTACCTGGATGTAGATCTGAACGCGTAAAAGGTTCCATCCATAAAACTTTTGGTACATATCAGATATTTGTCTAGGCAATGTTTTCTGGAATAAAATTGCTTATTTGGTTGGGGAGTCTTACGAGGACCACCTTCTAACATGGTGACATGATACATATATATCATATATATATCGATCTGAGACGGAACCATTCGGTTTAATACGAACGATTCCGGCTCAAACCGATGTATACCGAGAACGACCGAAGTATTCCGACGAAACAAAATACTTCCGAATTGCGGATTATGGATATTCTACCTTAAGGTTCTTAAGTATTTTGCTGGAGGTACGCCATATGGTAGAGCTATGGAGTAAATTGCCATATGGTAGAGCTATGGAGTAAATTGCCATATGGTTGAGCTATGGAGTAAATTGCCATATGGTAGAGCTATGGAGTAAATTGCCATATGGTAGAGCTATGGAGTAAACTGGGTGTCTAAAGTTTTAGATGCTGGACAATCGGGTAATAAACTGCTATGTATATTACATGGAAATATTGTCAAAACGTACATAAGAAAATATATCTAAGTCGACCGGCTGACTGGAGCTTTCACTTTACCATAAAAATATAGGTTAACAAATCTTAGCATATTTCAGTCTGAATGATCCAGACGAAGATATTTCATTCTCCACAGTAACAGCTTTGATGGTTGAAGTTAAGAATGCGTGAGTCCTTTTAAACTGCAACCAATAATGGGACCTAGGTTTCAAGGAAGTCACTCTGCGCATGCGTGGCTGTCCGTTTTGATATGTCGCGTGGCTCTGACACCTGTCGAAGGTCACGTGATAGGAAAGGTTTATACGACCCTTTATTCAGGACTTTGGCTCCTTGTGAATGTATTAACCGGTTATGTATTCGAAATCAACTACATCTCGAAAATATTGAACACCGTTCCGAATTGGTAGTTCTGCCTTTTTGTATCGCAAGTTTCAGTTAGCACCAGATTAGCACCAAAAGTTTTATTCGATTGATTGATGTCAATCAATTGATTGAATGTATCGAGTGTTGCATTAATGTCTTAATCTATCAAACAGTTAAGGAACGTATACGATTCATTTCCTCGATTGTAAGTAATTACAGTATCTCGAAATGTCCATCTTAAATCATAGAGGCTGGAGCGTTTTCAGGGAAGACATTGTAAGCAAAGTTGATGCTTAGCAATTTATAGTGACGATGCTGGTGGCAATCCCTTTACGGCAACGTAATAATATCACCCGTTATCTTCATTGGGAAATTACAACTGATCCAAATTGAAAACGACATTAAAGGCAAATAATAACATGGACAAAATACGTTGTCATAAGGCGACTCTGCATTGAGTTGTTGCAATGAAAAGCGAAAATTCAAGCAATTTCTCCTTTGGTCACGTTTGCTCTTTTGATAAATAATCTTCTAAAAATAAAACAAAAAGTGAGTTATTATTGAGTTAGTAGATCGTTTCTTGGGACTCCGTATTGATATCATACGATTTGATACGAATGAAGGGGGCGTTTAGAAAGGGACAATTCAAATCTCAGGGGTTTAAAAGATTAGGGGCATGTCGGAGCTTTTCAAAAAGACGTGAATGCGACGTAAATCTCCGCGGCTTAAGTCGCGAAGGTTACGGCGGACGCTTGGTTACGAATTTGCATAATTTCTAAAAACCGAGTCTCGCACTGAACGGGATTTCATCGGTTTGTACCAGACTCCGGGTCAGGAGCAAAAAGCGGTTACAGCCTTTACCTTTCTACCATATAGACTCGTCCTTTATTCGCATTCAGAATCAGCATTTTAACCCTTTACCAAACATCAAATTGTCTACTGTCCCAAATTGAAAGGGTTTCCAGACGATATTTCAAACTGTGATGAAATTGAACAAGAATCTTCTAATAGGGCAGAAACATTGTGGAAAAGGAGGAATTGTCCTTTTCCCACAATGTTTTCCAGAGTCGTCTGCAACAAACTGGTCAAATGTCGTTATTGTTATGTCATTGGTTTATAAAGCTCTGTGATAAGAAGGAGAAATTACTCATAAATACCATTTTCGCCATTTGTCACAATGTCTTCTACTCAACTTTTAGTTCAACATAAGTTCTTTTTATTTTTGTTCTATTTTGTATTTAGGTTTACTGTTGCTTTTAATTTGGCGATATCTAGATGTCAATTAAGAGGGAATCGTTTAACTTTGTTTGATAGATACTCTCGTTTCCGTTGAAGATTTATAGAAAATCAAGTGACCAATGTTTACGATCATTTGTCCGAACAAGATGGCTTCGCCACAGGTTTTTCTGCTTTTTTCACTCATTTTTCCCAAATGATAGCCACATTATGAAGTCTGCATAGGTTGACCATCAATTTTCCAGTTCTGGTGGTATATGATAACCCCCATTCTTTATAACGGCGTTACGTCGAACACTCGGCACAGAAATCGTTGTCGACTGGCACAAATGACCTAAAACCATTGCCTGTCGACCGAGATTCCTCTGCCGAGTGTTAGATGTAACGCCATTGTATTATTCAACAAAGATGTTTTGTGTATTAATAGATTGTGAATCACCACTACAAACTCATTCTACAAATTAATTGCGGATCCCCTTTTTGCATGTCGAAGTATTCAGCAATTCGTTTTTTTCCACGTATAACCGTCATGGTGTTCGATAGACAGGTCATACCAAACCGTTAACAGTGGTAATTAATTCAGGCGGGTTGATCATGTGATCAATGTTAACGATCAAAGACAGATTGCAAATGGCGGCTCCGATGAATGGGCAGGTATCTATCCATTTTTCAACAGATTACTTTTTTCGACTCGAAATTTTATGCAGTGTCTTGGAGCGAACGACACGACCAAAATGGAAACAACATTCACTGGCGGTTGATCGTCGGAACATGGCGGATGTAAAATATTTGAAAAAAGGGTAATCTGCTGAAAAAATACCTGCTGATTCATCGGTGCCGTCATTTGCAATCTGTTTTACATCGTAAACATTGATCAAGTGATCATCACGCTTGTTAATGAGATGGTGTTCATAAGCATTTCCGCATCACTTACATACGAAAACTTCTAAAGGGATGCACTTTTAGATGTATGAATATACATGTACAAACGAATTGGCAAACAAATGAAACAACGAATGGAGGACGAAACGAATAAAATATCGGGCGTTAAGGAGACTGATAGAACAAACCAAACGCACAAAAGGTTGATTGATGAAGTGATGCAGAGGTAGAGCGTCGGCCTCTTGTACCGAGGGTCTCGGTGCGATCCCCATTAGACGAGATGAGAATTTGACGGAACTAGCCCTCAAATCAGCGCGAGTACTGGTAAGGTATCAAAGAAGCAGTCATCGAGAGTAACTTCAATAGGCGTCAAGCTTCCGTCACAATCGATATAAAATAGGTTTGAATAAAGATTTACAACAATAGATGATAGAGGGCAATAGTTAGTTTGAAAACGCCTTTATGAAGTAATTGTTTAACATCGGTTTTGTCTCTTCCTGTCTGACTTCGTTTTAATATATTTTACAAAGATTCATTTTCAAACATTTTCAACGATGATCCCCAAAGCATCCTGAAATTTTGCTTCCCTAAAAGCAGAAATAATAAGGGCACACCTGTGCACCAATAAAGAGCGGAACAGTTTGAACGCGCTCCATTGTTGAGACAGTATCCAATTATTTAGCCATCATATATAATGTAATTTGAATGACATTGAAGATGAATATCATTATTTTATAATATGTCCTTTTCTTAAGAGAATACAAGATAACTATATTGATAAGAGCTGCTTAGAACGTCCAAATGTTTTCAAATTTACTTATCTACTCAACTCGTCTGAAAAACAAACTCTTTTTAACCTTGGATTTTTTTCTAAAAATGCCTTCGAAGTAAAAAAAACACATGTATGTCTAGTCAGACTAGTTCGTTTGACTTATTACTTGGATGTAAGGTCTTTTTAATCCACTCTCACACACATTTGTACAAATCCCTTTAACCATCTCAAATACATTATGTATATTGAAATTTGTATGTGATATTTCTACTGTTTATTTATGCTTATGCATGTTATTGTAAATATGTTTGAACTATGTGCCTATGTGCCTAATAGGTTCTAATAAAGTTATGCTGTGTTATGGTATAACACATTCTAATAAATTGATGGAAAATCTTACCATTCCATACGCCAGTATATTCACCTTTAGGCACTCGAGTCTTGGTTACCTGTCTCTTCACGTGAGGTAATAATTACTTCATTACGACGTGAACTGGAACAAAGGTATTCAAGCATATTCTGAATACTGCTTGAAACAAACAACGCATGTGTTTTACCTTTCAAAAAAGGTATGAGGGGAATTAGCTCAAGTGGTAGAGCGCTCGCTTAGCATGTGAGAGGTACCGGGATCGATACCCGGATTCTCCAGTGGGACATTTTAGTTAAAGCGTATACCCATCGGCTTTTTCTTCCCAATTATTTTGTTTCGTATTGTGTGCAAAGCCCACATGAAATCCGTAGTTCTTGATATATTTAGCTCAGGATATTATATTTCAAGGTAGTAATCGTGAATTCGTTCCGCAGTAATTCGCATCAACAATCACTAACGACATTTACAGAGGTCTCCGAAATATATTTGGACACCTCCACAAACTTTGTGAGTCATGTTCGTTCGAATCATGAGAATTATCTTTTTTCCTTTTTTGACACGGGTTATTCAACATTTTTGAGACAGGGGTCCAATTTTCATTCCACTTTCACATATATCACTCCCTTGTGAAATATTGCTGAACATATATGTATTTGTGTATCAGATTGCTATGAAGGTCTGGGCAAATAACGTGAACTGTCGACGTGATATTACTTTAGGGAAGAATACCCATAAATAATCCGCTATATAGAAACTAATTCTTTTGTCGGATAACTTCGGTCGTTCTCGGTAAACATCGATCAGGGCCAGAACTATTCGCCTTAAACCGAATAGTTTCGGCTCAGACCTATCCATACCGAAAACGTCCAAAGTAATCCGACGAAAGAAAGAGTTGGATTCAAAATGGTGGATTATGAATATTCTACCTGAAGCACGAGAAGAACATTCTTTGGAACGATTATTTTTTGGTAAAACATGGATCTTACAAGAGGTCAACAGAGAGGCTTTGTTTGCTTGATACAATACAATACAATATAATACAATTTTATTTTAGTAAAAAGGCCTCCGGCCCACAATACATATACATATTACAAAATAATTGATGAATCCTTTATTTCCTCTAAATACCTTTTTTCACGTGTTAAATTAATTCTAAATGTATAGAGAGAAGGGGAAAATCAACCAACGCTTGTTAGCTATATTGCTTTCTAAATGTTCGTTATGTGTTCATATAATTTGTTATGAAGAAAGACGAACTGGCATTCATCTCAAATATGCGTACAGATATATTTCATGAATCGTTATTTTGAAGAAAAGAAAATGATTAAGCAACTAGTGTGTGAAGCTAGAGTGCAGATTGCGGTTACGATTGGGTTGTGAACTACGAACTGTCTTCACGAACATAACCTAGTGTGGGTAGGATAACGTGGTTTACGAAGGTTTTCACCCCATGTTCTTGTCAATGGGTTAACCCTAAGAATGCTGGGTAGTTTTGTTAAAATAGATTTTGGATATCGTCTGCTTTCCAAAACCATAGATGTCTGCTTAAATTTGATGAGGAAAGATACCCAGAGTAGCAAACAGGTTAGATCACAGGTCAGCCGCCAATTTACTTGGCGGCTGGCCTGGATCTAACCTGTTTGCATAAGCAGGAAGTCGGTTCCAGCATATAAGGGTTAGACCTAAATTGTTTAACGACGATGCAGTGCAAAACAAGTGTTAAACCTTTACAATCGCGAATGGTTTACCTTAGTGTACATTTTACCTGTAGTGGTACTTTTTGTCCTTTAATCAGCTGATAAGAACAGTACTCATTGTTGTTCACGTAAACAGTCACTATTCTTTCACAAGGGGAATTAGCTCAAGTGGTAGAGCGCTCGCTTAGCATGTGAGAGGTACCGGGATCGATACCCGGATTCTCCATAGTTTTTAACCCTTTACCAAAAGCCAAATTTACAACTGTCCCAAATAGAAGCGTTTGCACATTCAAAATGTGATGTACTTGAAAGTAACCTTCCGATAGCGCAGAAAACATTGTGCGAAAAAGAGAAATTGCTCGTTTATAAGATTATTTTTCAATTTCATCATATATTGAAATGCCGTCTGCAAACTCTCTTAGATTGAGGGTTCGAAAATTGTGCGTTTGGTAACGTGTTAAAAGGTAAGGTTTCACATGTCACGTCCATTCTATAATCCGGCAATTTTCACTGCGCCTAATGGGGATCGAACCTGGGACCGTCGGTACAAGAGGCCGACTTGGACATTTTTACATCGATGCACATGTTAAAAACGGGTAAGTTTCATATGCCACGTCTACCCTATTACCCTTTTATCATCATAACAATGACTCGGTAATAAAATCGAAATAGACAGTACAGAAATTGTACCAAGGATCGAATAGTTGACTCATCGATGTAGCTACGAACAAAAACGGGGGCGAAGGTTCGTTCATGCGGATTTCTCGGTCCCTCCCATACCTCTATCTCACGCCTTGTTATCACCCCAGTAGACTTATGTGAACAACAAGTGAGCTATCATAAACAAACATATCGATCTGTAGAAATACCTCGTCTACCTCTTCCAGCCGCTTTAGTTGATCCATTATTATCAGAGACATAGATAACATGTTATCAACGTCTCTGTTATTATCGTATAAACGTTTTGCAAGGAAAACACTGTATATGTACTTGCGTAAAATATATAATGCCGATGGTTCTTCCTGGCTTGATCAGTCGTTATGGACAGTTGAGTATGGGGTCTTTCTCAGTCATTAATAGTCGGGCATCACAACATAACTGAATTATGTTATTGCAATGTAAAGATCAGTATAGATAGATAGACATGATATAAAAAATGGTAAGATACTTTAACGATGGAACTACTGTACCTTAACTATTTACGATAAGTGGGTGAGCCCATTATTGAACGGATGTAGGTAAGGTATATGTAGTGTTTTTTAGATTTTAGTTAAGACATACTTTATTGGGTTTTTTTTTACAATTGGATTGGGACGGAAGCTTCAAGCCTATCGACGTCCTCTCCTGGGTATGTTTTTTTATGTAATATAAAGGTAGGTTATTTAAGGTAATAAGTAAGATACCCATTTTCAGACCAAACCTATCTGATGTTTTATGATTACATGACATAATAGTCACCGTGAATTGTACTCCACTTGACACAACTTTTGTGCGACTTTCTAAAACTATGTTATAATATTATCGTAGGAGACAATGATGCAGTGCTAGAGCGCCTGGTACCAAGGGTCCTTGGTTCGATCCCCGTTAGCGGCGATGTGAATATGCCAGATTTAACCCAAATATCGGCACGATTAAATGGTTGTATATTAAGGAAGCAGAATAGATAGTGATTCATCTAAGTTGAAAGAACATGTTTAAACCGATACGAGAGAAATAAGTTAAACTAAACCGATTGACCTTAAACTATTACCAAACAATATCGACATTTAACCAGTTTGTTGAGGACAACACCGGAAACATTGTGGGAAAAGGAGAAATTGCTCGTAACGAGCCATTAATTTCTCATTGTCCCACAATATTTTCTGCCCTATGAAGATTACTTTCCACAGTTTGAAATGTCGTCTACAAACCCTTTCAATTTGAGACAGTCAAATATTTGGTGTTTGGTAAAGGGTTAAAATAATAACCAAGTGAGTTGCCAATCGGCGAGGATGATTTAAGAAGGTTTGTTCTGATTCAGCACGTGCCTATATGATAGATGTGCAATCCATAGTGTTACATATCTATGTAATCCGAAAGGCTGGTTTTAACCTGGCCGGATAATCATAGGGCTGAAGGGATTTGTTCTCTTTCAAGCCATTAATCTGTTGATACAAGACTCGAAAGCCCGTATGTAGATAGGACACGGTGCATGGGAGAATCGACTTGGCGTGAGCTTTACTTATAAATCCTCTCATGGGAGGTAGTCTGATGTCATCCAGACGTAGATATTTCAATCTCACACACACTCTACAACTTGGATCATTTGACTTAATAGGGAGGAGGAAATTGATTCACAGGTTTTCGTCCTCACGGTAAACTTTCTTTAGATATACTTTAATGAGTACCAGGAGACGTATTAGTCGGAATGATCCAGTCGCAGTTATTTCATTCATAATTCAGTTACCGCTTGGATCATCAAAGATAATGACTTTTTTAAGTATCACTGATGTAAAATAGTTTTAGAAATGATGGATCCGTTTCTTTTTCCTTGAGAACTAGTTATACTTCTACTGTTCTATCCATAAAACAAGTAAATTTATTATAAGTATTCATTCCAAAAATATTTAAAAGTGAAATCGCTTTTCGTTATCTTGCAATACTCCTTGTTTATTCTTAAAAAGGATAACTAGTATACGCTAGAGCTATTAAGTTATTCTGAAAAATAATTTATTTCACTCAACTTCTTTGTTTTAATTCTTTCACCTGTATAAACGTAAATACCCTCTTGTATTTAAGTCACCTTAGTTGTGTTTAGGCCTCTGGCCTAATAATACAATAAACGTTGAATCGAATTGCTACTATTGGTGTTAACTAATTGTTTAACTGCATTTCAATCGTATTGAAACGGACGAACAGTACATTTGATCGTGTTTCTGGCATTTCTTAGATATTCTGCAAAAAAAATATTTCAAAACTACGCCTTCCTATCACACAAGTCCATTAATAGTACATTTTGAGTTTGTTTGAGTTTCAAAGCTGATTGCAACAGCTCATTGTATCTCTACATCAGTTCACAATTTCAAACTACCCGAAAAGCAACCAGAGCTAGCAGTTATCTAAGTTATTCCATCTTCCGAGAATATCATTAAATGAAATTCTCAAAAACTTTCGCTTTAAGTAAGACGAGTGAATACCTGTGCTGACCCTATCAATGAAAGTAGAATGATGTTTTGTAGTTGCTTGTAACAAGCAATTACACATAATGTTAAATCGTTTATGCCTAGAATAAGGAAAATGTAATATTTTATATGTTTTAATTCTCGAATGCCATTGATGTATCTGTCGAACGATCACAAACATCGATAAGCGAGAATGATTAACGATAGCAAAGCCCTAATGAACATCGACCTTCCCTTGAATTATTGATATCAGAACAATTGATTTTATACAATCTCTCAAGGGATTGGTTCTTTATTGACTTTACATCGCATCAATAATAAATCAGTTATTTTGTAAGGACCAACGCTGTGACCATGATTAAGATACATAAAACTCATGTTTTATTGCAATAACCATTTCAAACATTTGCTGTCATGATTTTTTTTACAAACAAAACTTTGATTTAATTCTACATTATATAGAATTTACTGAGGAAACGAAAATCTAGCACTGGTAAAGCTATTCTTGTCTTGACCCAAAATCGGTATTGGAGGGAATATGCTGATAAAAGCGATGTCGTTGATAACTCTATGAGACAAGCGGTTCCTGTCTAGGATGCAAATACAGATCATGTTGTTACTCTGGTATTCCAAAATTTACCATAGTTTCTAACATTAACGTAATCATACTTGTGGCTTTATCACTGACATTACCCGCTACTGCATTATCTTCTAACGACGAAGAAAGGGGAGGAGGAGAAGGAGGAGGCGGCAATTGGGGAGGAGGAGGAGGAAGAAGCGGAAGAAGAGAAAAAAAGAATGAGAAGGAGAAAGAGGAGAAGGGAGAGGAGAAGGAGGGGGAAAAGAAAAGGAAGAAGAAGATGAAGAAGATGAATAAGGATAAGAAGAAGAAGAAGGAGGAGGAGAGGAAGAAGATGACAAAAACAACGACAACAACAACAACAAGAACAATAATTCCAAGATTAGCAATAACAACAGAGACAAGCATCATTAAAAGTAACTAATTGAATTTATCTTCATCCCATCCCTTAACTGTTATCGGACAGCCTATCGATTATTGAAAGATGTAACCCGATACGTAAATAATATTCTTTTGAATCCGTTATCTTTTTAAACCAAGTTACATGAATGGGACCGGCTACTATTTTTGTTTATCAAATATCAAAACAACAATCAAAATCAGAATCAAAACAAACATGCGAGTATACATCGCCAATTAAACAATACAAATATTTACTCTGACATAGAATGCGTTATCATGATGTTGCAATCATGACGAAAAATTCAGTTATCAATCGTTATATCTTATCTCTCTATTATCATGAGGACGTTGGTATTTAGGGTACTACAAGACAAAGTTTTATCAACAATCGTATCTCTTTGCTCTAGTACCCTTAGGGTGGAATGAATATACATGTATGTAAGTAAGTCATTCGGGTAAACTGAAATATCTCGTTCAATTTAACCTGCAGAAATGGTTGTCTCAGATCAGCACATATACTAACCACACATACTGATCTGTGATAACTTTATCGAGGTCACATAGATTTCTATGTAAACGACAAACAGCTTCGAAACTGGAAAATACTAGATGAAAATCGGGAATGAGGTTAGCCAAATTGCTTGCGTGAATTGCATATCACACACGCGATCTTAGAATGACCTTCTTTCGCCTGGCACGGGACACTTGTAAACATGGATAAATGGTATGGAATGTATACCTACATATATGATAGAATATTGTCTTTCAGAAAATAGAACAATTTGCTGTGGAATTCTTGAGTCTAGATCAGTTTATATGTTCTATCTGCAGACCCTTTACCTTGTTTATATATCTAGGCGTCCATAAACGCACTTTCATCATTTGGTATTTCAGAGAATGTTTGCCAAAGGTAGCATGGTCTCCAATTGTCAAGCATAATTCTGAACAATTGATATGTAAAGGAAACAGTTAACTTTACAAATCGAACCATTTATTTGAATATCTTGCACGACGTGTATATGACTTTTTCTTCAAAAGCTGGTCTTGTCTGACTCATACTAACATTTTAATCTTGTTATACACATTAAATATCGATATGCACAAATGCTGCTTTTGAATCAATTCATTAAACACCGTTATATATCGATCAGTGTATGAAACATTAGGCAGGGGTTCAAACGATTATAAATGCATCTCTGCAATGCCCTGGTGGCATTTTCAAACGGTCATGTAGCATAACTTGAAAGCTATCGAATAAGATAAAAAATAATGTGAAATTTCACTACTTTCATAAGAATTTTGTTACACATGAAATCATGATCAATCTGATTAAAAATGTATTAGAGTATTAATGAAGAGGTAATAAAATATCCATCAATCGATCGATTATTTGAGTCATTCTCTGCCACACATAAGTGTTCGTTTTCAACTTACACACATCGGTCGATTGAAGGAATAGCTAGGAAAATAAAACAATCATATTTAATGATAAGCTATTATTATTTTATGTCATGGCAGTAAGTTCGGATGATCCAGACGTTCATTAGAATGCAATAACAGCCCGGTTCATCCACGTTATGTGGCCGTTTGTTTTTCGTATTTTATCATTGGCGATTAACATTCAGAAGCTCTGCGTGTGGGTAATATTCTAATGAGGCTTTGATAGAAGCTTGAACTTTCCGACCAAATACCCAAATATTCAAACAATAACAATGGAAAAATGCCTTGAAATAAATACTTTATCTTTGTAAGAATAACACTGTTAAACCACTAAGCTTTCTCGGGGACATAACAAACTTGGTCTTAAAAAGTGAACCAATGAATACCGGACGAACTCACAGCGTCCAAGAACGTGGCCGTATTTGTGACGTATTACCATAGAAGTAGTCCGTTGACAGACCACTAGGATGAAAGTGTTTGAATGTACATGTATACATATGACTTGACAATTTGATTGTCTTGCCCAGGGATGGAATGCATTTCTTCCTATGGATCGAAATGAAGGTATTAACTTAAATGTCTCAACATGTGAAAAGAACGCATACGTAAACTAGTGTCTTTTTCTTATCGCATTTGTAAGCATTGTGATGAAGGGGGATTTGTTAATTACGAATTAACCGTCACGATCCGAAATGCTTTTAACATTGACCACTCGGCATTGACCTTTTTCATGTGCAGTTTTTGCTTAGAATGATATTTTTCAAGATTTGATGAAGATCGTCTGCTGCAACTTACCAAGAAAGCACGCAGGTAAGAATCCGTCCGCTTAAGATCTACGCACAACTTTTTCTCAAATGTCTTAACCCTTATACTGCTGAATAATTTTCTAATAATAGATTTTTGTGTTGTCTGCTTTCCAAAACCTTAAATATCTACTTAATTTTGATGAGGAAAGATACCCAGAGTTGCAAATAGGTTGGATCACAGGCCAGCCGCCAATTCACTTGGCGGCTGGCCTGGATCTAACCTGTTTGCATAAGCATGAAGTCGGTTCCAGCACTACAAGGGTTAATCATGCATTAAACCAATAGCCTTACGTTGTCTTTGAAATTAGTAAGCATGTTCTAGATAGTTATCCCATGTGCGATAAGAGAATGGGTTTTCGTACTTTAGCCCATATTTTAAAACACTTTCAATTTCAGAACACTGTCATACATTTAAAATGCATTGTCCTAAGTGTTGATCATGTGTACCCCAATACATATATCCTTATTGAAGCGTTATAAACTTGTTAGCCTGTAATCGACTAATTTAAGATTTTTTATTTCATTTTTTTTCCTGTTTTTGTTTCTTTTATCATATGACATATTTTCGTCCTAAAGAAAACTAATGCTGAAAGAGGGACTTTGTATATTTTTTGTCTGAACACTGTTATGTAATTTGGGGAAAACTGGCCGACACATACCACTGTATAACACCACCATATACTCTATACATGTATATTTTCATGATGTCTCCATCTTAAATGGAATTACAACATTAGAAGCAAGTGTGTTTAGATCAGTTATATGTGTTTCATTTTAAAATCAAGGTATTTTACTCTCATTTATTTTTGTAATAAAGAGCCACCATTTTATTATTTCAACCAAAATCAACCCTAATTAGCTATACACTTTCTTAAACAAAATGAGTTCACATGTATGAGTTCACATGCACATGTGAACTATCATTCCATATCAGCCCTATAGTTTGTTCAATACTGGTCCGAGACGGTACTTTACGCTTAGCTTCAATAGGACCAACAGTACGTTTTCATCTGCCACAGCGTGGAATTCGATACCATGGTAGTGCGTATATTGTATAATTCCCTTGTTATACCCGATACTACTAATATTTATTTACGGCTGTTCGCTTCATTAGGCATTCCCACCTATTGTTCTGTCGATCTTTACTGCGTGACGCTAATCATTTCATTAAAAACTGTGTCCTTTCGCACGGCACTAGTTCTTAACCTATTTCCAAGTTTCAAAGTTTTAAATAGTTTATTGACATAAAAACTAAACACAGTTTGTTTTCAAACATAAATGCAACATACAAATGCATAGAATTTCATAAAAATGCATAAACATTACCAAACAATACATTTTACCGGTTTGTTGCAGACGACTCTGGAAATAATTGTGGGACAAGGAGAAATTGCTCTTAACGAGAAATATCTCCTTTTACCACAATGTTTTCTGTTCCCTCAGGAGATTGTTTTTTCAATTTCATCACATTTTGAAATGTCTTTTGCAAACTCTTTCAATTTGGGACGGTTGAAAATGTGGCGTTTGGTAAAGGGTTAACCTATTTCAAACCTATGAATCACAAACGAATGGTTTCTCGCCTCGATCAAATTGGATTTCGTTGAAAATGTATTATTCAAAATTACATTAGACCAATTGTAAAGTGTAATTTCTTCTCTAGCACCGCGGTTTGGACTAACAATCTAAAATGAAAAGAGTATTTACCATACGTACATGTCAAAATTGTCTGCTCTTTCTTTCAATTTGGAACTGTCGTAAAATCGAATGTCGGGGGATAGACTCACCCACAGTACGAACGAATGAAACATGAGTGTCGATTTATGGGACCGATCATGTCTACAAGTTCATTGTTGTAATGCATGATAATTCTTTACTAAACTGCATTGTTTTGATTGTCCCAAATGAGAAATATCCTGGCGACAAGTGTAACTAGTTTAACCCATTGCCAGACAATAACGACATTTGGCCACTTTGTTGCAGGCGCTAATGGAAAACATTGTGGAAAAAGGAGAAATTGCTCTTAACGAGCAATTATTCCTTTTCCCACAATGTTTTCTGCTCTATCAGAAAATTATTTTTCAATTTCATCACATTTTGAAATGTGGTCTTCAATTCTTTCGATATGGGACAGTCAAAAATTTGTTGTTTGGTTAAGGGTTAAAGTGTTTTGCCAGCAAGATTTAAATAAATGACAAACTTTGTATCTTGGTGTATGTAGTCGAGCGCTTATTTTTGCCACAATGATACCAAAACTAACGTCTATAGCGCGAAATACAGCTCTATTGGTAAAGGAGGGGGCTATAGAAATCATCCACCAGTCATTCTCTCTTTGCATGATACGGCTTCGATACATGTCTTCGTCATTTGGCCTAAGAAAATAGCGAGGAAATGAACGTGGAAATCAATATTCAACGATAGACTTTTTACAGTTGATCTTATACTTCGTTAATCTATTGCACCCAAAACCGGCAGGTATAATTTCTTCGAATATTTTTTTTTTTGATAATTAATAGATATTTTTTCCTTTTATTCTTTATTTACCCACAAAAAGGAGATTTTCATATACATGATAATTTTTCAGTGAATAATGTAAAGGTGAATTAGAATACAGTGATTTAACAAAGAGACGTAAACATATATACAAACACAAATAGAATCATATACATCCGCACATCCACTTTCTATTGCAAACAAAAAGTATGATTTGCTCCATATATGCAATTCATCCGTTCGTCTGCATAACATTTCATTTGGCCGCGTATGCTCTAGAGATCTTTGGGAACCAATGTAACAGAAGGAAGAAATTTATCATTTTGTCACAATTGTTTCCATAGTCGTCTGAAACAAACTGGTCAAATGGCGTTTTGGTTTGGTAATGGGTTAAGGAAACTGAATTTTCTTCACGTTATTTTTCTTGTCGTTTGCTGTTTCTTTCAATTTGGACCAGTGAGAAATCTACACATGGGGTATTGGTAAAGGAATGTGATCGATTTGGTTAATTCGGCTATCAGTGTCCTAAATCGATACATATCTATGTTATGATAGCCATCAACGCTTGTATAAACTGTCCAAAATTGTCGTCTGTGAATGTCTGTGGCGATAGTGGTGCGGAGGTACAGCGTCGGCCTCTTGGTACCGAGGGTCCCGGGTTCGATGACAGTTCAGTTCAGTTCAATGTTTATTAGTCTCATCATATGAACATTCAAATTTAAAACATAGAACATGAAATATTACATATCACATGTACCTTAGCCCTCCTTTGATAGGAGTATAAGAGACTAGAAATATATATACATATAAACTTATGTCTTTGACAGCTTTTTGTAATTCAATTATGTAACTAAATTATTTGGTCTTTAATAGGGATAAAAAATAAAATCCCCGTGGTACAACTCTATAGGAGCTGTCTTACAGAGGCGTCACCCATCTGATGGATGACATAACCCTTTATGAGATAGACATTTGGTCAATATAGAATATTGACATGAGTTGCTTTCTGTAGATCATTGACTGCACTCCTATGAAACATATTACTTAAAAATAACGCCATTAGAACTAAACATTCATCTTTCTAGATGACCGTTAGGCTAGGTGGAATATCCGGGACTTAGACTAGCCCTCTATTCGGTTCGACTAGCCCTTCGGTTCGACTAGCCCTCTATTCGGTTCGACTAGCCCTCTATTCGGTTCAACTAGCCCTCTATTCGGTTCGACTAGCCCTCTTTTCGGTTCGACTAGCCCTCTATTCGGTTCGACTAGCCCTCTTTTCGGTTCGACTAGCCCTCTATCAGGTTCGACTAGCCCTCTATCCGGTTCGATTAGCCCTCTATCCGGTTCGACTAGCCCTCTATTCGGTTCAACTAGCCCTCTATTTGGTTCGGCTAACCCTCTATTCGGTTCGACTAGCCCTCTTTTCGGTTCGACTAGCCCTCTATTTGGTTCGACTAGCCCTCTTTTCGGTTCGACTAGCCCTCTATTAGGTTCGACTAGCCCTCTATTCGGTTCGACTAGCCCTCTATTCGGTTCGACTAGCCCTCTATTCGGTTCGAGTACTGGTTTGTTATACAGGGAGCAGTCATCAAGAGTGAATTCAATAAGCTTCCGTCACAATTGATGTAAGATAGATAAGTTTAAACTAAAGAAACAAATGTCTCAATTTTGGATTGTATGAAAGTATGATATAAGGCGTCTGGTTAAAAGTTATTTTCCTTACATGCATCTGTCATTAGTGTAGAATTTGTGTGCATTGGGAGCATCCATTCATCGAATTCATTTTCAATTTCAATTTAATGATTTTAAAATGGCTTAATAAATGCAAGCCATTCTTACTGTGCAATAATTCTGATCAAGTTTACCTTATCAACAGGATGTGTCTTATGTGTGTTCTATATGACATTTCGTGATAGTCTACGATGTCTTACAAATATGTACCAAGAGAAGGGAAAAGAGCTTAGGGTTTAACCCATTACCAAACAATAACGACATTACACCACTTTGTTGTAGAGCACTCTGGAAAACGTTATGAGCAATTTTTCCTTTTCTCGAGTTGTTTTCTGCCCTATCAGAAGATTGTTTTCCAACATAATCACATTTTGATATGTCGTCTCCAAACTCTTTCAAATTGGGACTATCGACATTTTTTTTGCGCAAAGGGTTAAAAAACAACAACTGTGCGATTGTGGTGTCACATAATTTTAAAATGTTCATTTTCAAATCAATAGAAGAGACTAATCGAATGTCATCAACCATTCAAACGCCATCTTTATAGCGCATTAAATATTTATAAGGGCATTCAAATAGCTCGCGCAAACATGCAAAACCAAAACGCACTTTTACCTGGACCAGGTTAAAGTTTCACTAAACAATCTATTGAAAATGTTTGCGTATGTCAAAACTGATAAACATGAAAAGTATCTTAATTCGAAGTACAATAATTTCGAAGAAAGGCTTGCAATGACGTGTAATTTTTCAATTGTGTTTACCTTATTGTTGAAATAATTCAGCACGTTATTAGGAACTGGAACTTAAGCAAATTTTTAGCGTAAGATGATTTTTAAAAACGCTACCAAGGACATACAAAATAATTCAAAAGGTATTGTGGGAATAGGAGAAATTGCTTGTCACAAGCAATTTCTACTTTTGCCACACATCTTTTTCAATCTATTCCTATATCGCAACAGCAGTGCTGAATGGTTTTTCACATGTGTACACAGCTTTTCTTAAGTCGTCTGCTTCAAAATGTCGTCTGTATTTCTTCTTTTGCCACACAGCTTTTCAATCTATTCCCATATCACAACAGCAGTGCTGAAAGGTTTTTAAACATATGTACAAAGCTTTTCGTAAGTCTTCCGCTTCAAGTAAAAAATGTCGTTTGCAGGTGGTAAAGAGTTAAACTATTAGAAATTCCTACAATTATTCCATCGCGTTATTCCACATGCACGGGTGATTGCAGCTTGCATAAATAAGTATGATATTTCCCCGAGGTCACATGTCAACTGTCACTTCACAATGTCTATTTCACATAATTCATCATCATATTGCTAATCTTTTATTTATAGATTCCACCCGAGCACCATAGCTTTGTTCAAGAGACCAACGTGCCGCCGTTTTGCTAAGCAGTTTAAACTACAAATTTGTCAAAAATCAAAACAACATTCCCTTCTATTTCAAAATTGGGCTAAGCAATATTGCACTGTGACATGTCATTGGAATCGTCTCTCCAAGACGCTTCCAATGACGTGTCACATTGCAATATTGTACTTTTAATTAAGATACTATCCATGTTTTTTTTCAGTTTAGACTTACGCAAATATCTACCTTAATTGTTCAGTGAAACGGTACCCAGATGAATATGGGCGGTTTGAAGCATGGTTCATGACTTTTAGGCCGCACAGTATTAAAGCACCAACACCAACATGAGTGTCGAATTTGGTAGATTTGCGTGTATCGTATTGACACTCTCTGCTATGTTATCTATGATATCTGAACCAACACATACACCTTTGTATATAGTATTTAATTTGTTTTTAATTCATGTTTCTCTTCTTGTTGTTATTATTCTGCATACAGGTGTTTGTATGACGAGAAACTATAGTTTAAGTTAATGACGAAGTCTTCATCTTTATCATTAATGCATGTTTGTGATATAAAATGTTACTTACATTGATACTTAGCATGTGCTTTTTCTTTACACGTGATCCACGTGTTGGGTACAAGAGGTTGAAATGTGTGTGTTTGGTTGTCTTTCTGTAGGCTAGCTTACTGTTAGTTTGTTGTATTTTTTTTCTTTGTTAAAAAAGGTACTGCAGTATCATTTGTGAATAATTTTACAAAATTGTTTACAAGTATATAATTCTCTTCGCTCGAAACGGGCAGCATATGCTTTTTATGTCGGTTGTTTGTTTGTTATATTCTCTCGATAAGCATTAGGTTATCTGTCCTAAAATGTATACTATCAAGGAATATGACGAAATTAGTGATACAATTTCGTTCCAATTCCTTTCACCATGTTTTACGTAATGCTTATACATATTGACAGTATTTCTGAATGTAACATTTGTTAAACCAAAACCCTATTACCGTTCTATGACGTTGTTTATGGCAAGAAATACTCCAAAAGACGTCATTTAGCCTTGACGCATGCATGTGAGATTAGCATAACGACAAACTTTCTATTTCTTATGTGAAGATATTGACGCTTCTCGCCGTGGGTTCAAATCCCAATGACGGCATTCAGATTTCCGTCGGAAATAGTTTCCCGATCGACGTACGAAATGCCGATGGTCCTAGCCAGCTTCTATTATACCCTTATAGTCATACGAGTCGTGGGTTTTTCTCCATCCTTATGAACTAGGTGTCGCAACATAACTGAAATAATGTTGAAACAATGTAAAAACATTGTAAAACAGATAACGTGGTTGTGCTGTATCGAGTAACCTGATCTTTGAACACTTTATACAAGCATGATACAACTGTCTGGTATACATTGTGACAGCGTGAACAGCTACGTTAAAACATTGTCATCGTTTCTAGACATTTCGTCCGTTGTCTCAAAGGTTCTTTTTAAAAGATACGTTAACCCTTTACTAAACACCAAAGTATTTTTGACTGTCCCAAATTGAAAGAGTTTGGAAATAACATTTCAAAATGTGATGAAATTGAAAAGAATCTACTGACAGGGCAGACAACATTGATCAATTTCTCCTTTACCCATAATGTATTTTTCATAGTCGTTTGCAACTAACTGGTCAAATGTCGTTATTGTTTGGTACAGGGTTAAACTGTGGAAGGAAAGGGCTATTTGACTCATATCTAGAGTCTACGTTGTCTAATAGATTTTGTGTCTTTCCAAAACCGTTGTTAACGTGGTGATATAGACCTACTCAATTTGCAGAAGTCGATATAGTCTGATTAAATCCTATACCTTTTCACTAAACAATATGTATAGTCTAATCAAGACCTTTACCATTTTATTAATATGTGTTTTCTAATCAAGAGCCATACTCTTATCTACTCTACGACAAAACATATACGGGAAATATTTGTAGAATGATTTTGGGCCACACCTCTTCATTTGTCATCTTTAATAAAAAGGATAACTGTTATATATTTTAGTGCTAGGCGTCTATACGAAAAAGTTCTGTTCTGATCTAGTACCACACTTTTCCAATATGTACAGTAGTAGTTACAACTTTATGGTTTAACAAAGGCGACACAAAGGTTGAGAATAATTTAAGAAAGAATTATAACAACAATCTATAACAAACTTCTTATTTCGGCATTTCTGATATATATCATATCAGTAGGCCAATACCTATTTTGCCGTGGCGCGTTTTGATATGTATAAATTGCATTTATAAAGACATTCGTCTAACACGAAATGACTCGGAACATTTAATCAAACTACTATACATAGTAGTAAAATCGTATGCAAATCAGGTAACGTCGCTCCACATTGATTGGCTGATCGAATTTCACGGAATTTAATATATGCAAAAGTTTCCCGCTTCGACGCGTTCGATTGGAGTTTTTGGCGAGCGGAATGTTCGACTTGTTGGAACATGTAGTTCCGAACAAATTCTCAATAGAATACCTGAGTATAGGTATAGAGAGAATCAATCGGTCGCCGTACCTGTGAACTTTTCTAATTTTAAATTCGGTATTTTAAGCTCTCCAAGGCTGATCGATCGTAAAATTCTCACCGGATCCTTAGCGCGTTATAATCTAATAAAAACGTTCTTGACTTCTCCACTTTGCCTTTGAAGATCTTCAAGTGCTGGGTTTCGATCAACGGCCTGAAATATTGAATTTGAGTAAAGATTTAGAATTCAACCCTTAAAATGCTTGGAAATTTTTTAGAAATATATTTTTGTGTCGACTGCCTCTCAAACGTCTGCTTAATTTTGACGAGTAAAGATATCAAGAGTAGCAAACAGGTAAGATCCAGGCCAGCCGCCAAGTAAATTGGCGGCTGGTCTGGATCTTACCTGTTTGCACAAGCATGAAGTCGATTCTTGCACTAAAAGGGTTAAGATGACAAATGAACAATTAATATCTTACAAAACTGAGATTCGACTTGCAAATGAGATCCGTAGCGTGTAAATCAATAGCATACCTTCATAATCATTTGTTCAGTGTTTGGTAACATTGTCGGTTTACACC
Source organism: Cerastoderma edule (assembly GCA_947846245.1). Taxonomy (NCBI): domain Eukaryota; kingdom Metazoa; phylum Mollusca; class Bivalvia; order Cardiida; family Cardiidae; genus Cerastoderma; species Cerastoderma edule. The sequence goes on along the minus strand of OX401407.1, from coordinate 46,416,028 downwards.
GCACCAATACCATTTCAGTCTTTTTACGTAATACGATGCTCAGTAAATATGCAATAAAGGAAGGTCATAATAAAAGCTGCTATTAAAAGCTGTCAAACTATATACATTCTACAACATTATAAAAGTCAATCAGATGAGTGACTCTCGCTAATTACCAAACCTGACGACACCGGGTCTTGAACCCACTCGGAAAGCGGCCATGTGGTTACATATAAAGCACTCATACCACAAGGCCAAGAGACCAAATACGTGTCGAGGATTAAGAAAAATGAACAATAAGGTCCTTCACCACGTGTGTATAAATAATTTCTATAGTGTAGAATATCTTTATCTCGAACTTCTGAAACTCGAACTCTTCTACACGTCGAAGTATGCACGGGTTCCCAAATAGAAAGTGTTCTATCTCTACGGCTCTATAGTCCAGGGGCCCGTTTTACAAAACAACTTACGGAAAATGTTTGCGTAAGTCATAATTGATTAACATGGATAATATCTTCTTCGGAGAGACGATTCCAATGATGTGTTACTTTGCAATATTGCTTTGCCAAATATTGAAATAAAAGGACTTGTTGTTTTAGACTTACGCAAATCTTAAGCGTAAACTGTTTAGTAAAACGGGCCCCAGACATCTATTCGTCGAACTCTGTCATTATGTTATACAGTTATCCACATCATTATATTGGGCGCTAAATGACCTTTGCTGTCGATGCACCTTAAAACACCATTCATTTATTCATTCTCTCTCTATGGTGAGCAAATTCTCCATTTTTTCACAATGTTTCAATATGCTGCATTTAGTGCATACTGGAGAAGTTTGTATTGAAAAAAGTCGTTTTTATTAGGAAACTGATTATAAGGGTGAATTCCTTAAGTAGTTCTTTTACAAAGACGTGTTCATGAATCAAAATGAGCAAATTTTCCATTTTGTTGTAATGTTTTCATTTGCTGTAGGCTGTAAAAGCATATACTAAAATCGGATTAAAATGACTAAAAGGGTGAATTCCTTAAGTAATTCTATTTTAAAGACATGTTCATGAATCATTTAATGCGTGGATTAAATCCGTCCCGGTAAGGTGTGTCCCTTCTTACAGGTCAGACTTATTTGGGAAAACCCGGAATCGATTACTTGTCGAAGGCTGGATGAATCATGTTGAATTCGATTTCAGGGACATAGATATTCGGTGCAATATTTACATACTGTATCCTGCATGGCCCAGTGGTTAAGATGGCAGACTTAGAATTCGGGGGTCCCGGATTCGTGCTCACCGACACCTCTAGTTTATAGAAAGTGACCTTTGGCACGTTACTTCAGAGTCCCAGTCCAGGACTGGCGGATCAGTTTCATTCTTATACGATACTCATCTGAGTTATTAGTATGAACTCCCGTAAAATTTTAAAGACATAATATCTCAAATGATGTTCATCCCATTTCTACGGTCTCTGCTTTTTAAACGCCATCTTCAGCTAATGTGTCTGCTTAAGTATCCGTTAGAAAAGAAGAAAGATGCACTATACATTACTCTATATATTAAAACACGCTTTACCAAATTCGATTGTTACGTTATTTCAGACATCATCAAGAGGGTTCCATTTATTTCATTTGATAAATACAAATAAAACATATACTACATAATTTTAGTACAAGGATAATAACAATTAAGATTATAAAACAGGAGACATTATTCTAACACGATGGCACATTTTGTACACGACACGGTAATAATTAATCCATATTATTAAGTTTGATTAAGATAGTATCATCGCATTGTTCGATGACAATTGTTTCTACACGGCGGGTGAAAGGTCACTCGGCTATCACAGACACCTAGGTCGGCCTATTGCGCTTATCAGCGTGTGAAATCGGACACCCGGCCCGCGAGCCAAGAAAATGTTCGAGCCTTTGCCAGGACCCTCGTCTGCCTGTTATCGGCCAATCCATTACCTCTTATAGGATTTGTTTGGCTGATCCAATTCGAAAACAGTACCAGACGATACTTATATAATTTGAATATTAACATTTTATTTTTGGGCATGGGAAAAACATTTATTGCAAAGGAGGAATTACATGTACTCAGCATGAGTATTTTCCTCCTGTGGCCATAATTTCATGCGTTCAGGAGTAGGTACATATTCCTGCAAGTACATGAAGGAAACTGTTAACATGTTAAACATATTTTTCCCAAACAGATTTTTGGTGTTTATCAGAAGCATAAGCAGACGAAACATTCTGAGATAAAGTAAGCTGAGTACAAGCCATTTGCACCAAAGATGGAAAGTGCTTGTTACGAAAACTGTATTTTTTAACACAAATACATCTTAAATACCGTGTTTGAATCATTTCCCTGCATATGTGTATTAACTGATATATTATGAAATATGTTATTATATAAGCAAAAACAACATTAATAGCTTTTCATTAAAACATATGCCTGAAAACATCGGCGTAGATTGTTTTAGTTCTCAAGGATTGTTGTCAAATTTCGGATGCATCTGTCCAGAGACATAGATAACTATGTCTCTGATCTGTCATATGTTGGTGTTTTGTCCAGTTTTCTAGGGTGTCGTGTCAAACAACTAACAGCGCAGCATACATATGCATGCATTAATTTCAATTGGATTAATGATAATTACTTACGTTTTTTTCCAGCGATTGTTTCTGAATTTTACAACGAGAATGGTCAGTTTTGAATTGCAAGTTTGATATGTTGGTTCTCTAGGGTGTTATTTCGAATAATAAACAGTCTCACCTCGTTCATTCTAGCATAATGTAATGCGTCCCATATAAGCGGCTTCCCTTTTATGGCTGCGACAATGGCATTGAGGGTCGAATTCATCTAGAAAAGATTAATCATAATCAAGACCTTTCTTGGTTTTTGACTGATTAGTGACAACTTTGTGTTTCAGGATATGCATAACTATCGTTCTTCAAGACCGAAACTATCAGATTAATAAAAGGAATATTGAGATTCTAACCGCATGAAAGATATTGATTTATTTCGTGTATTTCTTGTATCTATCCTGATTTATATCCCCCGAAATCCCACGTAAACAGGTTGTTTACAACAAGTTAAGCGATCTGTACTCGATCTATTTAATACGTTGTGCATACATTGGGTAATAATAATAATATACGACCAGCAGATTTTGTGTCATACGCACCAGTTCCCTTGTATTGGATTTTTGGACCAGTCCATAGTCGAAACTAACAGCAGACGACAATTCTAAAGTCGAGATACATGCATCTCGTTTGTGTTATTCGAGTTAACCCATTACCAAACAATAACAATATTTGACCAGTTTGTTGCAGACGCCCTGAAAAGCATTGTGGGAAAAGGAGATATTGCTCTAAATGAGCAATTTCCCATTTTTCTCACATTGTTTCTGCTCTATCAGAAGATAGTTCATATCGTTTTGAAATGTCGTCTGAAAACTCTTTCAACTTGGGACAGTTGAAAACGTTGCGTTTGTTAAGGGTTAAAAGCATTGTGACAAAAGGAGAAATTGCCGGTGTTGCTTCTTTTGTCTAACTAGTTTCTAATACTAAACAAAATATAAACTTCTCTGATTTCTGATCAATCAACGACACCTACTTCGAATCAATTATATTTATATATACATCATAGTTAGGTGACTGTTCATTGTTTATAGACTATAAACATTTGATTAAGTGACTTATAAGCCTGTAAGGCTGGGTGTAATTAGAATTATTTTGTTACAACTGTATATTACTTAACACATGTCACTATAATAAATAATGTACTTACTTTACTTACTTACAATATGCTACAAATGCATTTGAATGAGCGCATGTGAAGTTAAGGAAACTATAAGACCCTTCCAAGTGCTCTTATCTTACCATGCGAGCGTTTCATGATAGGTGCGATGACAAAGTTAACGTGTACAGTTTTTGACTCACAACCAATATTTTTTTCTAAGTTTGGAGCAAAACCAGAAAAGTCTTGGTGTTCTTGCGCCTTTTTTGTCAGGACATTGGCACAAGGAGACTTATTTGTTTCACTGTTGGGCAAGAGACAATTACCCTGCCTTATACCTACGGAACCATATACATGTATAACTATATTAATGGGCTGTTTTACTAAACAGTTTACGCTTAAGATTTGCGTAAGTCTAAAACAACAATTCCTCTTATTTCAATATTGGATGAAGCAATATTGCAAAGTACCAAATCATTGAAATCTTCTCTTCGAGACGCTTCCAATGACGTGTCACATTGCAATATTGTACTTTAATTGAAGATCCTATCCATGTTTATCAGTTATGACTTACGCTAATATTTTCCTTTAAAGGAAAATATTAGTAAAAGTTGTTTAGTAAAACGTTACCCTGCACACGAAGTAAAAACCAACTTTAAAATTGAACCCATAACTCCTGACAACTGCCTCCGCTATGTTCCACAAGATAAACAACGGACAGCGTATAAATTCTGAGCAATTTGGTTGGTAAGAATGCAACGTTCCAAATACAACAACAACAACAACAGGGAGACGGTTGTTTGCCCCTGAATCATTGATTTTCGATTTTAATCGCAGAATGTCCTTTATCAAACTTCAATTATTGCCTGATTTGTATCAAGTGTTTATTAAAATATCCCTTTTAAATCATTTTGACCTATATATCCGTGAATGAAACTTCGTATCATGGCCAACCGTTCGTTTGAATCGACAAACGATTATCTCTAAGGATAATATTCTGTTCGACATCCTTCGGTTACGAACCAGATTGCTGCCTGGTAGATATGTACTTTAGCGTTTCTTACATTTGTTGAGAGACCGGTTCCCAGTCTAAATACTTATTAGCAACATTCGGAGACTCTTGATTAAAACAAGAATTGCTATGGGGTTATCAAGCGCTTTGAGTAAGGAAACAGATCAAGCATCTCAAATCAAGAACGATCTTATTGTAATAGCCTCTAATTGGTATGTCATTGGAAACTTTGATTAAAAAAGACAATAAGATTCAAAATTGAGCAATATGGCTTTCAATTTGAGAGTGTTAATTATAATTGAACGGGACGTAGACTTCTAAAATTATCGTTTAAAGAGGACAGAAAATACTGCAACGAGCAATTCGTCAAACAATACAATGTTTCTTGTACGGTGTCACGGTCATCAGTGCGCCTTTAATTGATATACAATGTAAACGCATTTGTTGCATATCAATTTGAAATTTTACAACTAAAAATAAATCAAGTTTATTTTTTGCTTCATGGATACATAACATTATTTCCGCCGAATGCGGATTTATGAAAAGCCGAACTGTTGTTATCTGCATCTCACCCAATTTTAGCCCACGACCACCTTTTCACCATGAAGCCAACGTTTAACACTATTTTCTTCATGGTTATTTGAAGATCCATCTACTGAATCAAACGTAGCATATTTTACTTCCGGTCTTTTGCCCTCAATAATCTTAGCAAGTCATCATGTCATATCGCAATCTCGATATCTGCACAGGCAGCATAAAAACCATAGATAGAAATGAATCAAACCAAATACAGAAGTCCTTTGATTCAATTAAACAAAAAATCGCATCGTAACGACTGAACCAATCCAGCATGTTGCACTTCCAGTATTTCGATCTCAATGATTTTGTACCGAAGATTTCATATCATATTTTAGACATCTGTACACCGGACTCTCTTTATTTCGAACATTTTTATTAGGTGCATTCAAATTCGATATAGAGAGATTCTACTGTTTGATTCGTTTGAATGCTTATAGAAAAGAGGTAATTAATCATTAAACTAGTTTAGCGTGTCTGTGCCAGGCCGGAACCTCAAAGCTTGGTTTGTAATGAGTAAGTGCCAAAGATTTACTTCGATATGCGTTATGCTATAGCATAATAAATGGTAGCTGTGATTGCCAGTTGTTTTGCAATATGACATTTGTAATGTTTGAATCATTTTTACATGTGAAAGTTTCGGGCAATTTGTCTTAGAGGAGGCCTGCAAAGATATTAAACATGCTCCCTGTCTGCTTGTGTCAAATCAAAGTACTGCTAGGAGTTTCATTGAAAGCAGTTTATAGCTGGTGAAGGTCGATGATTAAGTCCGTCTTGATCGACAGGCAATATTGTAAACTTCCCCCATAAATAATGACCCGGGTATCGCAGTATAACCGAATCCCTGTTGAAGCAGTGTAGTTGCGAACAAACGGGAATACCATCAGCTAGGTTTTCCCATAGCCTGGTCGGTGCTTTGTGGAGCGATTGCAGCGTAACAGATAGTGGAATTGGATCGGAAGGAATGTGTACATCGATACGTGCTTGCGTCTACTGGTACAATCGAACTATTTGATGAACAACAAATCCACCTATACATACATGTAAACCACACCCCTAAGTATCACGAGACAATCGGGTGCATAGAGATTATTCGCATCATTGATTGATTGATAGAGAATTTTGCATCACAAGGAGCTTTATTTATTCTATAGGTTTTAAGTATTTTTGTTATTATCAATGTAAAGTGGGGCTTTTCGGAAAATGAATCATTCGCCCATTTTAACCACGAATCTCCAAGTGGTCGTTTAGAAAACCTCGATCGCCAATGCACGGGAATCGAACCTAAGCGGCGAGATGGCTCGCTAATGTAAGCTGTGTACCTAATACGTTAAATTATACCGACATCCTTTTCAGTTCAAACTTATTCATTTTACATCGATTGAGACGGAAGCTCGAAGCTTATTAAATTGATTCTCGCTGAATGATTCCTGGATACTACAACAGTGGTCGCGCCGATTTGTATGTAAGTCCCGGCACTTGTCACCTCTTCTAACGGTGATTCGAACCCGGGACTCTCGGTACAAGAGGCCGACGCTCTACCACTGCACCACTGTCGCAATCTGAACACATCGGGTTTATCGAATGAAAACACCTCTGAAATAATAAGGATGACGCCATATTGTTTCCCTCGAGAATGACGTCACTTTACTTTCGTTTTAAAAATAGATCTTGTATGTGAAATCTAAAAAGTCGTTAAATTTTATTGAGGAAACAACTATACATGTCATAACAACAATTTCGCCATTTTGGTATGAGTTACTGATAAAAAAAATGATTTAAAAGGATGTCCAACACTTCCATACACATTGAACTCCTTAACGTGCACGCTTAGAAAATGTGTTAATTGCCGGATGCCGATTTACCCGAATAATTGTAACCCTACACTTATCTCCGAGCAATCGGAACTACTCGGGTATTTCCGTGAGCTGTGAAATACACCTCGGATATAAGTGAAGGGTTACAACTTTTCGGGTAAATCGGCATCCGAGGTGTATTTCACAGCTCACGGAAATACCCGAGTAGTTCCGATTGCCACTGTCGCCTTCAGGTTACAATACACCGACTAGCCTATTCAAATCAAGCAGGCGATACTTGTGGTTAAGTTTGGTCGGTTGAATGGTGTTCTGTTATAATGCATAGCCATTACTGCCTTGGAAAGCTCTAGGTATATTTTGACGATCCTCTTTAGAGAATTAACCGCAATCAAACCCAGGTCAAACCATCAATATTAGACTGTTCATCACTGCGGGTTCTTTACACACGTTGTAATTCACATCGACGGAACTATCGCAGAAACCTCTAGATCCAATGTGAGGAGGAGTCCAATTGATCCAAATAAGTAAATTGTAACGCTTTAAACTTTGTCCATCTCCATGATTAGCCTGAGTACTGTACGGTGCGTTTACCCCGCTCGGAACAGGATATCATGCTTCTCTATGATACACCAAGTAAAACCATGGCATTCATAGATGGTCAGAGACCTCTGAGGAATCACTTTCGTAGGCCGTTGTACAGTAAAAAGTAGCTCATGAAAATTCAGAATGGTACTCTGTGTGTTATTTATATGCTTTTAGGACAGAAGAGGGGACCTTTTGACTGTTTTTGATCGTTTTAAGGGTGTTGGTCATGTTTTAAACCTTTGGTTAGTTGCTTTTTTTCCAGAACTACTTTCGCGGAAGGCAAAGCGATAAGAAAGACGCCCATCGCTGACCGCTGCATTTTGGATGCGATTTTTTAGGGTGGTAAGCTATTTCGACTTACTAACACGGAAATAAAAGAAAAAATGCATACATGTCACCTCTGTGTCACCGTAGTTTTCACAAAGACATTTAGGAAGCGTTTTTGCATCGGGTGCTCAACTCTAGACATTTATTCACGAATGATACCCACTTCGTAACACGCGATGTTGACGTTGTGGAATACCTGTGGTGGAGAATGATTTGGAATCATTCCAGACTAAGCTATCGTGACTTTAACTTAACCCTTTACCAAACACTACAATGTTTTCCAGAGTCGCTGGCAACAAAGTGGTCAGATTTCATGAATGTAGGTAATGTATCGTCACGATGCACATGTACAGTGTAGCCTCGTTTATCCGGACCCCGATTATCCGGATGTCTCGCAATCTGAAAGAAATTATAAGGGAACGGAATTATTGTGCAGTAATTACCAAACAATAACAACATTTGACCACTTTGTTGCAGACGACTCTTAAAAACATTGTGGGTAAAGGAGAAATTGCTCGTGACGAGAAATTTCTCCGTGATCCACAATATTTTTTGCCATATTAGAAGATTAATTTTGAATTTCATCACGTTTTGAAATGTCGTCTGCAAACTCTTTCAATTTGGAACGTCCGAAGATTTGGCGTTTGGTAAAGGTTTATAAGTATACGCGTGCATATAGACCGTATATGTCTAAATATGTATAAGACCAGGCCCTGCTGTATTTGTCCGGATTATTCGCTAATTCAGAAATTTTGTTGGGAACAGACGTGTTCGTATTAACGAGATATTACTGTATATGTTTTCTGGAAGCAGAACAGAGAGAGGAAAATTTGTTTCTAAATCAAGGTTTAGTATCCAGGAAGCAATTATCGAGAATGAATTGAATAAGCCTTAAGCTTCGGTCACAATCAATGTAACATTAATATGTTTAAACTATAAAAAAGATATTTTATACCCGGGTCCTATTTAATAATTGCGATGATCTGCACTTTAACACGTAAAGGTACGTACTTAAAACGGCCTCGCTCAATGTAATCAAATCCATATTATGTGAGAGGGTAAATGCTATCCTTGAATGAGACAAAATGTCAAGTAGGCAAATACGCACATCAGAGCAATTTGATATCGTCTTATCATGTCCAATAAATATTATCGCTGATTTCTTGGAAAGAAGTAGCTAATTTTGTTTTCATGTGTTTTTTTCTTCAAATTTACGCTACTCGATTATCAGGAATAACATGATGCATTATACGAAATACTTTCCATTTAATACTTTTAGTTTAAACTTTTTTTATTTTACATCGTTTGTGAAATAAGGACTCACAATTGAGATTAATCACTCTCGATTCCGCTTCCTGGATACATAACCAGTACTTGCGTCGAATGTGAATTAATGAAAAGTTGCAAGGTAGATCCTGCTTTTCACGGGATTCGAAGCAGAACCCTCTTGTCTGGTGGCCAACTGGTGATCACCGTCCTTCATTCACTACTACAATAGAATAGAAACATGTGTTGAAATCAACATATGGCATTCATTTTTTTTCTTCTTTCGTTTTAATTTCACCTTTTATAAAATTTCCTTAACCAATTAAAACAATGTTTTGAATTCGTGCCTGGTGCTGATATAGTATAAATCGTTTATATATGCACTAAGGATAGAAAGGAATGACGAAACCTTATCTCTGTCAAGTCAATAAGGAAGAAATCTTTGGTGGGAAACTTACCACCGTGCAGAGAACGAAAGATCGAATGAGCATAAAACTCTACCATGCGGAAGAAATAGTCAATCTTATTTGACAAAATCGCTATTCAAATTCCCAATCGAACAAATCGATTTTGTGTGCTTTATATAGATAGATGTGATAAAAGCACATCAAATACAAAGAGTGCATTTTTCCCAGACAGAATTCTTCAAACCCATGCATTGATTAATAACTGATTGTAACGGATTGTTACTGAAGTTGCAAAATCTCATATCGTATTTATTTTGATGAAAGATGAACGTTTGTTTGGGCTATGTATGATAATTGCTTCATTTTCTTCATTTGAATAAAGGTGAGGAGGCAAGAACGTTATAGAAAGGCAAAAATGGAAAACATAAACAAAATAGGATGGAATGTACTATCATATCAAATGTTAACGTTCCAAAGAGCCATGTTCCATAAGATTGATATAAGATTGGCATACATAGTGTCCGTGTGCATACGAAATATTTTTGGAGAGATGGACAGACAGCCAAAAGAACATTCATGGAAGCGAGCACGTTGCGTGTATATATTATTCAAATTTTCCTATTATGTTGAATGATTTGGCAAAATTCACCTACTTTGCAGACAAGCAAAACAACTAAAACTAGAAACTCATTTTCTGTCTTATGAAATGAATCAATAAAAAGAAATATACATCCTAACAAGTTCAGGGTACCGTTTTACTAAACAACTTACGGAAAATGTTTGCGTAAGTCATGATTGATAAACATGGATAGTATCTTCAATGAAAGTACAATGTTGCAATGTGGCACTTCATTGGAAGCGTCTCGGAGAGACGATTCCAATGATGTGTCACTTTGCAATATTGCTTCGTCCAATATTGAAATAAGAGGAATTGTTGTTTTAGACTTACGCAAATCTTAAACGTAAACTGTTTAGTAAAACGGGCCCCTGCTCTTTAGCTTACGTATTTACCTTTATATGTACTCTTATAAGTTCTTTGTCGAAATATTTATATTATATGGATATTGCTATAAACTTTAACTGTTTTTGGAAATACAGAATAATATTATGTTATATATAGACAGATAGAAATACGGAAATAAAGGAAGGCGAGCCAACAGGCTTACGGGTAGATTTGATAGAATGAAAGTCAACATAATACATACATTCCAGAGTTTAAGAAAATCCATGATCCGCCATTTTGAAACTCATTCTTTCTTCGGTTTACATCGGTCGTTCTCGGTATCCATCGGTCTGCGTCGTGCCAATAGGAACTGCTCGGATATTTCCACGAGCTGAGTATTACACATTGGATAATCCCGATTGGTTCAGATTGGGGTCGTGCCTATTCGGTTCTAACCGAATAGTTCCAACCCGACTGATGTACATGTAAATCGAGAACGGCCGAAGTAATCCGACGAAAGAATGAGTTTCAAAATGGCGGATTAAGGGTACATTACCTTAAATTGAAACAACTTGATGGTTTTTGGACAATCTGAGCATCATTTTGCCACCTCTGCATGCATTCGCAGACAGCCATTTGTTTAACCAAGTAATTTGAGTGGACAGACAAACAATCTAGTGGTCATGTATATATAATGTGTCCACAAACAGTTATAATGACCGAGAGCATGGTACGATTGCACCTTTACTCATAATAAAGGCATTTATCTACGTGTTTGTGCGTCAATTAACATTGCAATGTGCAACCCGACCTTGTTCCTATAGCCCTCTTCGATAAAAATGCTTCTTCTTCGACCATTCGCTAAGTTTACATCCCTTCATCTTTGTCGGGAATATTTGTTCCTATTGTATCTCTACACTTCCGAAAGCCATTCAATTATGATGAGTGGAAGAGAGAATGAGGACGTTGTGTCTTTACAAAGCTCTAGTCTCAGAGTATGGACCCATACTTTGGGGGTAGTTACCTTCGTTTCGAATTCTGATAACAGCGACGTTCATCTTTTGACACGTGTCGTAAGTGGTAGTTAAATATTAAGGAAGCCTAATTAAAAATAATTCTCTAAGGAGTAACGATTTGTTTCAGAATTCACACAAACAAAAATATCTCAACAGTTGTTCTTGCTTCTGCTGCAGCTGTTGTTGGTGTTGTTATTGCTGCTGCTTTTGTTGTTGCTGATGCTGCAGTTGTTACTGTTGTTGCGGCTGATGTTGTTGTTGTTGTTGCTGCTGCTACTGATGTTGTTGTTGCTGCTGTTGTTGTTGCTGCTGCTACAGTCGTTGTTGTTGTTGTTGCTGCTGCAGTCGTTTTTTGTTGCTGCTTCTGTTGTTATAATTATTATCATTTTTGTTGTTATCAATGGTGCTGACAGACAGCACGTTAATCACGCTTAACACCATCACCATTACTTTACGAATTAGTTTTTAAATGTTCACGTTCTCGTATCACGGTATGTGTTCACGTATCATTTTCACACAATTAATCGTCCGTTGTGACACGCTAGAGTTGACCATGGGAGCATTATTGTCGGGTAGCTATTATAGCCTATATATAATAATTAAAGCTCAATTACGAAATAATAACATTGACTGTGTCATGCGGAAAACGGATGTGTGGTTCATAAAGTGTAATTTCTGGTGCATCGGAAATATGCAACGTCTTGACTTAACCGGTTTAGTATGCACAGTCTAGTTTAGCACTTTTCTTTTTATGTAATTTCAAAGGCATTGAGGAATACTCGTAACATTTGTATTGAGATTTAGTTTTAACTTATTTATTTTACATCGATCGTAACAGAAGCTTGAAGCTTATTAAATTCATTTTCGATGACTGCTTTTTGGATACTTCATCAGTTCTTGCGCCGATTCGTGGGTTAGTCCCGGCAATTCTCACCAGCATAACGGGTATTCGAGCCAAGATCAATCGGTTCAAGAGGCCGATGCTCCACCAGTGCACCACTGTTGCCGACTAGAAGTTTAGAATTTACAGATCGATATGTCAGTGCAAATTATAGTAGGTCCTTTAGTTTTATGAAGGACTTGTTGTAGTCTTGCATGTTATTCTCGTGTTATATATTTTCATATTATCAGAGAAAGGTAAACAACATTATCACATACAATGCGATTTAAAATTACATTATTGCAAAAAGGAAGATGCGTAAAACAAAACAAAATGTATTGAATTACAATCCACGCAGTGACTTGGTATTGAACATCTGTTTGTGCTACCTCTTTTAATTATTTCTTGTATTACAATAAGGTTACCTGGGCCGTTTCATGGTAAAATATATACGTATTGACTTCAGAATGTCATATATGTAAAGTAAAAGTAGCATGATGTCTAAATCTTTGATTAAAACGATATTCCAAACTGTGTATATGTGAGCAGTTTTATCACAAAACACAAATTACTGCCTGGAATAGGAATTCGATACAGTTACTCTATATTAAACAATGGCTATTGAATAAGTTCCTTCAGACTTATTGTTCTGTATAAAATTGAATTTGTATATAACTCGCAGATGGATTGTTAAATTTGAAACATTACACACACTCCTTTTAGCCAGTTTCCGCATGAAGGTTTTACGACAGTTCCTAATATAAAAGTGTTGTTTCTGTCAATGAAATCTTTTTTCTTCATTATGCTACAGAACGAATAATATTTAAAGCACAGCTACAAATCTATACCAAGCGATTTCATTTCGACAAAAGGAAGATATTGACCCTCGTAAGAAAAGTTTGCTTTATCACACAAACTTCTATTCAAACCATGTTTTCTTTATTTATTTACTTTTTTCGTCGTCTATTAATACTTTTAATTCCGGGGTCCTATCACAAAAGTGCATTTTGGGTAATGGGTAAATCGACACCAGAAAAGAGCAAGATGGTACCAAAGGGGTGGAGAATGGTACCCGCTTTCAGAAATAGACACAGACCGGATATTGCTTCAAATTGACGGGAAGAAAAATTGAACAGCAAAGTACACATGTCTGTCGGAGACGGACAAAGCCGGTTTCAATAACAATAGTTCTAATAGAATCCCATCGATTTGTCGTCAAATCATTCACTCGCTTAGCCCAGTATTAGCCTTATATATTCGTATAGCTATATAAGGCCCTATATGGCCCATTTGCTTAACCCTTTACCAAACGCCAAATTTTCGAATGTCTCAAATTGAAGGAGTTTACACACAATTAATTGAAAGATTCTTGCCAGCAGACCAATTACGCTATGTAGTTGTCTTTTAAGCCTTTACCAAACGCGTAATTTTGGATTGTCCCAAATCAAAAGAGTTTGCAGACGACATTTCAAATGCGATGAAATTGAAAAATAATCTTCTGATAGGGCGGAAAACTTGGGGAAAGGGGAAATTGCTCGTTAAGAGTATTTTCTTCATTTCTTTACCCACATGCTTTCTAGAGTCGTCTGCAACTACAGAGCGTGATTGATCTGCTGGCGACGACCTTTTATTTAGATTGATTTAATAATTATCGTTTTAATTCAGAAAATTTCCTGCATTCTTATTGATGATAGTCAGCATATCTCTAAAGCTAACATGCACATTTGCTGAAAACATTTTCATGTACAATTTTGTTGGAAACAATCGTAAAGTACATGTGTACTTTGTAAACCCAAAAAGGAGATCCACTAGTCAGCAGGCATCAACATCTAAATTCTTTGTAGGGATAATTTCGAGTAATTACTCATTTTCAAACAATTATTTCAATCCTGCTGGAGACAAATTTTTCAATTCAGACCCGGTATTATGGTAGAATACCTCATAATTCTCAATTTCATACATCAGATTACTTCGGTCGTTCTCGGTAAACATCGGTCGAGGGGCCTAAACTGTTCGCTTTTCACCGAAAAGATCCGGCCACGACCGATGTATACCGAGAACGACCGAAGTAATCCGACGAAAGGATTGGCTTCAAAATAGCGGATAATGGGTATTCTACCTTAAATGTCGTCTGCAAACGCTTCCAATTTAGAACTTAAGAACAACTTGTTCTGTTTGGTAAAGAGTTCACCTCGCCCTTGTTTGCTACTCGATGTTTAATGCCGACTCCTTCAACATGATTTGTGCTGAGTGATAATTCAAATATTTCTATACATATATACCATCACACCCATGTCCCTCTAAAATACTTCGATTTTCGATGAGCGATTTATTGATCGACTCGTCCCTTTATAACACATCGATAAGAATAACGCCTTAAAAGGTTTAACCCAACACCAAACGCCAAATGTTTGACTGTCCTAAATTGAAAGAATTTGCAGACGACATTTCAAAATTCAAAATGTGATGAAATAGAAAGATAACCTTCTGATAGGGAAGAGAACATTGTGGGAAAAGGAAAACTTGTTCGTCACGAGCAGTTTTCTTCCTTTCCTGCAATGTTTTCCAGAGTCAACTGGAACAAAGTGGTCAAATATTGTTATTGTTTGGTAATGGTTTAAAACATGCAGACGGTATTTGGTATAAGCTCTTTTCGTTTCTTTTCAGCAGACAAATCTCCCATCTCAAAGTATACAAATTCCAACCGACAAGTAAAGGCATACGATTATTTTCGCTTACAAAAAACAGTAACCAAAAGATGAAAAACGCATCATAAACATAACTGGGAAGTTTGTTATTGCCATAGTTGAATAAACCAACATTGTGTTGGAAATGTTGTCTTAATAAATTGTATAATCTAAATATACCTCTACTACAAAGAAACAAGAATTTGTTTCTGGTACTTTCTCTCTCTCTCTCTCTCTCTCTCTCTCTCTCTCTCTCTCTCTCTCTCTCTCTTTTCTCTCTCTCTCTCTCTCTTTTCTCTCTCTCTCTCTCCTTCTCTCTCTTTCTTTATCTATTTCTTTCTTTTTTCTTTCATTCTATCTTGTTCTCTCTCTCTCTCTCTCCCCCCCCTCTCTCTCTCTCCTCTCTCTCTCTCTCTCTCTCTCTCTCTCTCTCTCTCTCTCTCTCTCTCTCTCTCTCTCTCTCTCTCTCTCTCTCTCTCTCTCTCTCTCTCTCTCTCTCTCTCTCTCTCTCTCTCTCTCTCTCTCTCTCTCTCTCTCTCTCTCTCTCTCTCTCTCTCTCTCTCTCTCTCTCTCTCTCTCTCTCTCTCTCTCTCTCTCTCTCTCTCTCTCTCTCTCTCTCTCTCTCTCTCTCTCTCTCTCTCTCTCTCTCTCTCTCTCTCTCTCTCTCTCTCTCTCTCTCTCTCTCTCTCTCTCTCTCTCTCTCTCTCTCTCTCTCTCTCTCTCTCTCTCTCTCTCTCTCTCTCTCTCTCTCTCTCTCTCTCTCTCTCTCTCTCTCTCTCTCTCTCTCTCTCTCTCTCTCTCTCTCTCTCTCTCTCTCTCTCTCTCTCTCTCTCTCTCTCTCTCTCTCTCTCTCTCTCTCTCTCTCTCTCTCTCTCTCTCTCTCTCTCTCTCTCTCTCTCTCTCTCTCTCTCTCTCTCTCTCTCTCTCTCTCTCTCTCTCTCTCTCTCTCTCTCTCTCTCTCTCTCTCTCTCTCTCTCTCTCTCTCTCTCTCTCTCTCTCTCCTCTCTCTCTCTCTCTCTCTCTCTCTCTCTCTCTCTCTCTCTCTCTCTCTCTCTCTCTCTCTCTCTCTCTCTCTCTCTCTCTCTCTCTCTCTCTCTCTCTCTCTCTCTCTCTCTCTCTCTCTCTCTCTCTCTCTCCCCCGATTAAGGAGCTTCTATTTCGGGGGAAGGGGAACAGAAACTCCTCATGAGTATAGGTAAATATAGGTATATAAACCGTGGGCTCACATTCCATCCGATAACCCCTGACCTTGACCCAAGCCACCCATTGGGCTCGTCCCCCAGAGGTATGCCTTTATCGTCGAAAAGGCTTGTATATAATACAAATATTGACATAAGGCTTTAAAATTGAACGCTCGAGTATTCGAATCGCTGTTAAACATATGTTCGGTGACGGGAGCGTTGGTACGAAGTGTCAAAGTGACGGCTTTTGCCCGGTGCGGTCCGGAATTTCAAAGCTTCCGTTGACTTGACCACTGAATGGCCAAAGTTTAGCTGGACACGGTATGACATGTGTTTGGCTAGTCATTGTGTCCTACATGAAGCAGGACACAAGTCAGATTTATCCTGGACACGAGAAACAACCTTTATATATTGTTGAAAGGTGTGTTACCTCTTTTCCACCTCCAGAAGACATTATTAACATAAAGAATTTAAGAAATACAAGTTCAAGTTCAAAAGTTTATAAGCATAGCATGTTCATGTTGTTGATAAGATATTAACATATAATAAAAAGCACCTTTTTTTAAAAAGGTATCCATCCTTGTGTAAGCCTTTCAATCCCATATTCTAATCAATAAGGGTAATTAGAGTGTTTACTAAGTAAGCATTTTGGTATACTATAAAACATTAAGATAAGGAAAAGAACAAAACAGAACATAATTTATTTTTAACTTAAGCATATGAGCTCATTGTTCTTAGAAATACATTTAACTGCATAGAAATGAAAATAGTGTCATTTCTTATGTATTCAATTCAACTTAACAAAATCATTGACATGAAATAATAAAAAAAACCTTCTATTTTATTTCAGCCAGAAAGCATGATGACAAATTAAGCCATCGATGCCTTCTTAAACGGAAATTTACCTAATTAGCAAGTATTGAACACAGACATCATTGACTCTCATCAGTCTACAAAGTTGTGTATAGGAGTGTTTAAAGTCTTTTCTACAATTCTAAAATGAACGGTGTTACAATTTCGTAACATCAACTGATTCCTGCTTTACAAGGCATTTTTACAAAACAGTGCAAGTACTTTGATGTTACGCAACATGTGCAAATTGCAGAAGGTGACCCGAGGTGCTATTTTACGCTGGTACAACCTTCTATCAGAAACCGGTTTTCGAGTAAAATTAATGTTATCCCCTGACTTTAAAGTATTTATGGTTTTTGTTAAATAACATAGTGTCTCCTCAGCACTTGTGCGTAAACAGTGTCAGTTATTATGACCCAGAAAAGCGAGTCCCCTAGTCCTTAGAAAGCTGGGTAATTTTCTAAAAGTAGATTTTTGTGTCGTCTGCTTTCCGAAACCTTACATATCTGCTTAATATTGTTGGGGAACGATACCCAATGTAGCAAACAGGTTTGATCAGAGGCCAGCCGCCAATTTAATTGGCGGTTGGCCTGGATCTAACCTGTTTGCATAAGCATGAAGTCGATTTCAGCACTGTAAGGATTAAAGCTGTTCGGACCAGAAGTATTAGTTTCTATTATGATCTCCTAATCAGGTACCTAGTTGCTTTGAAATTTTCTCCCCGGTGATAAACATCATTCACCAAAAACTACGAAGAACCATACACAGTCGTCGCCCACAAATTACGGAGTATGCATCGCACAGTTTGGGCAGTACAGCTTCAACTCAGTCGTTGTTTTTATTATTTCTTTTTTTTTGGGGGAGGGGGTTGAAAGAGTTGATCCTTTTTCCTTTCTTTTTTCATGTATATGTCAAATAGTTTCCTATTCGCCTTTGGTCTAAGTCGCCTTTTCGAAGATATCGGTTGTGGCCATATTTCAGTAAGCGACGACGTGTATCAAGCAATTGATAAATCACTTTCTTATGTCCAATTCGATATCGGGCCGTTATCAAAGACGTCTGTAGTATACAAATAATCCATTCAGTGGTGTAATTGAATCATTATCAACATGGTATACGTCATACTTCTAATTGCAAACACAGCACAATCAACGGGATTTGGATAACTAATTCAAATTGCTTTTCGACGTTGTGCGTCCCGTATTTATAAGGTTCGTCCATAAAAGGTTCGCTATCAAACAGAGATAGTGATATCATTATTTCGTATAGATTTAACCCATGACCCTCCCCTATGTATGGAAAATTGTGAATGGTCCGAACTGAAACCTAAAATAGGCGAATTGAAAATGTACAAATAAATTTCCTTATGGCATTTGTTAGAGGCTATGAGCACATGTGTACTTCATCCTTTTGTCGCAGTGACTTTTAAGTGTTCTACTTCAAGTGTAAATGAGTGGGTTGTCGTAATGTAAGAAAATGACTCCTGAGTTCGTCCATGTTCCCGAAACGGACTTAAGGTAGAATACCCGTAATCCGCCATTTTGAAACTCATTCCTCCGTCGGATTACTTCGGTCGTTCCCGGTATACATACATGTAGGACTGGGCCGGAACTTTTCGCAAAATAGCTCCATATCATTCTATCAACATATATACACTCCATAGGAAGGAACGTATGTAATTACAACTATTTGTCTCGAGGATTAACTAAGGGTAAAACGATGTTTCTGAGAATTACTTAACCAATTACCAAGCAAAAACGACATTTGACCAGTTTGTTGCAGACGAATCTTGAAATCATTGTGGGAAAAAGAGAAATTGCTCTTAAAGAGCACTTTCTCCTTTTCTCACAATGTTTTCTACCCTATCAGAAGATTATTTTCAAATTTCATCACATTTCGAATTTTTGACTGCAAACCATTTCAATTTGGGACAGTCTAAAAACTTGATGTTTTGTAAAGGGTTTATGGTAAAAAACCCATTGGTCTCGATCGGAACTATTCTCATCAAACTAAATAGTTGTGGTTCCGACTCATGTTTGCCGAGAACGACCGAAATAATCCGACGAAAGAATGAGTTTAAAAATGGTGGATTATGGGTATTCTACCTTAAGTCTGATATCTTGCTTTCTTAATGTTAACTGTTGGCATCGAAGTCAAGTTGCGCTCTTGTTAAAAAAAACTTGTACTCGATTATTCTCTCAAACTTAAGTTTTAACACTGATTTCCAATCATACCCTGTCACAAGTGACGTGATAAGTACGAAAAATTGACGGCCAAACATGGCTCACTTGGCCTCCCATTCATGGTGACTTAGTTTTACTTAGTTTGACTTAGTTTGACTTAGTTTGACTTAGTTTTACTTCGATCCATGATGCTCATGAAGTGTTGAAGGAAGAATACCAGTAATCCGCCATTTTGAAATATATTCTTTTGTCGGAGCATTTCGGTTGTTCCCGTTGTCACACGCAATTTCTCCTTTTGCTACGATGCATAATGAAAGTTGTTTGCTGCAAGACGCAAAACTATGGCGTTAGTTGGCAATGTGTTATATCAAAGCGAAAGGGTTTTCAAGGTTAAACTCTTTGCAATAGGATTCATGAATAACACTTACATGGTATCAAGGAAGGTAACAGGAATAGGCACTGACACATAGAAATAGTCATTTAGAAGTATCTTGAGCGAACAATCTGCGGAAATGTTGAATAAAACTTTGCACGAGCATGTCTTCTCGGCAAGTTATAGTATGTATGTGCATGGATAATTGACTTACGGGAGAGTCTGTTGTTTTCGTCGTAAAAAGCGAAGGGAAGACGTATTAATCCCTTAATAGTTTTAATACACATACTAACGCTGAAACCCTTTATTTAATAAGCCCGATGTCTTACAGTCTTCTAGGTGATTGCAGTAAAATTATAGTGAATAAAAGGAAGAATTGCTCACTTTTCCAAATTATCAAATCTTTTTAAAGACAATTGCTATTTCCCAATTCGCTTTCCGGTTCTGGTGTAATCAAAGATTCTTCCAATAAAGCAACAAATAAATAAAAGCCATTGCTAAGTTGATATAACTAGGTGTACGGAAAAGGTCTTTTCTAAAGAAGCAACATTGCTGCAAAATAGAAAAAAAGATGACCTTAAATATTATTTCTTTTTCACATTGAATAACCAATCCGGACCCCCTCCCTTCAAAAGGTTGCAAAAATATCAATGTTTCGAAATAATCCCCATCACATACACATAATATGTACTAAAGTTGCCTATCAAATCTTTTATTTTTGGGGGATGTGGACAATCATTTGATTTAAATATTTAGCAAGGGTAGAGGGATAATTATCAATGAAAACATGTACATTCGAAGGTGGTGCCCTATTACAATATTTAAACAACGTCACTAGACTGGCCGAAAGCTGTGCTTGACCCATTTCACATATTTAAGCAAGCTCTTAACCATTTACCCCATTAAACACGAACCTTACAGTATCGCTTTGTCTTTTGACGGCTTTTAGAAACCGCTGTGACTTAAAGAATGAATTGCTCGTTTAAACGAGCAATTCATCCTTTTAGTCACAGTGATTTCTACACATTATGATGGAAATATATTGTCTTTATCATGTTATGCTATGTCGTATAACGTTGCCTTTAACCTGGAGCAGGTAGCAATTTCATAACTAAGGATTGGTTTAAATTCTTCAACATTGCAAACTAATATGTTAACACAATATTTCAACATAAGAGCCTCTGGTGAAAAGAGTAAGAAAAGGGAAGGCATAATACGACACGCCAAGAAAATTAAGACTTCGTGCATATTGCGAGCGTGTGCTAGACCATGAGTTTCAACTTCTTCTTATGTGTCCCCTGTACGGGGAGTGCAGGTGCAATGATAATAAATACATGTAGGTGATCACGTGACCAATGTTTACGAAAAATATCCGAACAAGATGGCCGCAACACAGGTGAATTTGCATTTTTTCAGCAGATTACATTTGTTTTCTACTATTTTATATACACCATGTTCCGACCATCATATTTCCGGTTCTGTTGGTATATGATAAGCCTTGCTCTATAACAGCGTAACGTCTAGCACTCGGTAGAGAAATCGCAGTCGATGGATGATGTTTTAGGTCGTTCGCATCCCTAGACTCGAAATTCTTTGCAGGGTCTTGGAGCGAAAGGCAAGGCCAAAATGGAAACAATATTCATCGTCAGTTGCGGAAAATTGATGGTCGGAACATGGCGTCTACAATATAGTGGATAACAAAAGTAATCCACTGAAAAAACGCATAAATGCCTGCTCATTCATGGTCGTAAACATTAATCACGTGAACACCCCGTCTGATATTGCGAGAGAGTGCTAGAAGATGAGTTGTACTTTCTTCTTATGTGCCATCTCAATGGGGAAGTGCAAGTGCATTTAATGTAAGATATAAAAGAAACAATTTTGTAAATGTGTTCGTGCCCAATTATGTAATTTTGTACGGTGATGAACCGTTTAAAGCCACGATATTCATTAAACAGCAACGTGTTTGAGGAGGTTCGTACCCTAGCTTATTCGACCGTCGACATATGTCACATGACACGTTGGATAAACATCTCGGAATTTCAAAAACTCGGGATAAATAATTTTCATAATGCATAATAATACAACATAACATCACCAGGTAACAATAAATAATCCAAAACAAGAATGTACCGAAAATAAAAATGTCACACGTTTCTTCGATTTCATATTTTCGCTGATCTTACATTCCATTGTATAAAAACTTAAAAAGGCAGTGTTGAACCAGAGTGTATATGAGTTGATGTCTATATGCGTCACAGTGCATTTGGCTCGTAAACCATTCGATAGAACACCCAGCAAGTGAAATAACCTGTTTGCTACTCTGAGTATCGTTCAACATCAAAATTGAGCAGATGTTAAACGATTTGAAAAGCAGACGACACAAAAATAGTTTTTAGAAAAAGACCGAGCATTCTAAGGGTTAACCCATTAATTCGTATTTTACGTTCACGTTTGTAAATTTAAACTTATACCAGCCGAAGACGAGAGAAGGAACAATTGCGACGAAAAGATTAATTGCTATGTTAACGCTTGGTTCTATCTGTAAGTATCTGGGTACCGTTTTACTAAACAGTTTACGCTTAAGATTTGTGTAAGTCTAAAACAACAATTCCTCTTATTTCAATATTGGACGAAGCAATATTGCAAAGTGACACATCATTGGAATCGTCTCTCCGAGACGCTTCCAATGAAGTGCCACATTGCAACATTGTACTTTCATTGAAGATACTATCCATGTTTATCAATTATGACTTACGCAAACACTTTCCGTAAGTTGTTTAGTAAAACGGGCCCCTGATCTCTATCTTGTCGTATCATAACATCATAACTATTTAATCCTTAGAATGCTATGTACTTTTCAGAAAAAAAAATGTTTGTGTCGTCTGCTTTCCAAATCCTTAAACATCTACTTAATTTTGATGAGGAAAGATACTCTGAGTAGCAAAGAGTTTAGACCATAGGCCAGCTGCCAATTTACTTGGCGGCTGGCCTGGATCTAACCTGTTTGCATAAGCATGAATTAGGTTCCAGCACTAAAAGAGTTTTGTTATTTTGTAAGATACGAATGACTTTGTACTACATTGCAAATAAAATCATTGTATTGTATTATTTTATGTCTTTCCGTTCTGATTTTCATTATTATAGTATTTCGTGTTGCCTTAGAATTGAACCATTAATAAAACACCACTTTAGGGTATCTCTTAAAGCAATGGATAAGAGTGTTTGTATGAACAATGCATGTTTTATTTAGAATACAGAATCATATACAGTCCAACTAGATATCATACGCAACTACGTTCACCTGGTATGGCACATGCGATTGAATATAGGACAATTACTCCACTAGAATGCAATTGCATATCTGTAAATAGCATTACAGAACATTTTTGTTCTTTAAATAGCTTTAAATAGTTCTGTTTAATCATAGTTCGTTTCATTCTTTGTGTTTGTTAATTAGAAAAATGACACGTTAAGAAACGAGATCATGTTCGTGTAGAAAGAGGCATGTGTAAATGTTATTTATTAATGCTGGAGAAAAATAACTGGGAAGCGTTTGCTATACGCCTAAATATGAAGAATTGTTTATGTTCAAAGCAACATTCTCTTCTTTTTCAATACTAAGCAAAGCATATCGCAAAGTAACACGTCATTAGAGCCGCATATACGTTAGCACAAACCAAAATTCGGACAATCGCGTTTTGAATACAAGGTGATTTGTTAAACGGAATGTGTTAATAAAATGAAAGTTGTCGAAAAATTGTACAGCTTGCTTTGTCAAATCACTTAAAAAGAACGCACACCTTGAGCATAAAAACGCGATGGTGTTTGCACCTAATTTCGTTTGAACGCGTTAAGAAACACTGCTAGAAAACAAGTGTTGATTCAATGAAAATGAATGGAAAATGGTACGACTCTGTTTTGCTAAATCACTAAAGAGATCGTACACCTTTGGCATAACAACGCGATTGGACTTGTACCTTAATTCGATCGAACACGTTTAGAAACACTGCTAGAAAAAGAAATATGTTAATTTAATATGCAAATGTTATTGGTTGGGGGAAATTGTACAGCTTTGCTTTTCCAAATCACTTTATTAAAGAGCCCACGCCATGCCCATAACAACGCGATAGAGCTTGCACATAAGTCAGATCGAAACCATTTAGAAACACTGCCAAAAAGTGTTGCTTCAATGTGAATGGTTGGGCAAATCGTAGAGCTTCCTTTTTTCAAAATCACTAAAGAAAGCACACACCTTGAGCATAACAACGTAATTTCGATCGAATGCGTTTAGAAACACTGCTAGAAAACACGTGATAATTCAATATAAATGGATGGGAAGAATGATACAGCTCTGCTTTTCCATATCACTAAAGATAGCGCACACCTTTGGCATAACAACGCGATTGTGCTTGCACTTAAGTTCAATCGAACGCGTTTAGAAACACTTGCTAGAAAAACGTGTTAATTCAATGTAAATGGATGGTAAAGTGGTACAGCTTTGCATTTCTTTTCCAAATCACTTCAGAGGGCGCACACATTGAGAATAAAAAGGCAATCGTGTTTGCACCTAGTTCGATCGAACGTGTTTAGAAACGCTGCTAGAAAAAAACGTGTTAATTCAACGTAAATGGATGGGGTAAAGGGGTACGGCTTGTTTTGCTAAATCAGTAATAGTGTGCACACCTTTGGTACGAACCGCGCTGAGGTTTGCACCTAGGCTCGACCGGACGTGTGAAAACTGGTGCACCCTGGACTTGTGCACTACGGGTTGTTGCGCCATTTCCGGAGTGCTGCTAATTCTGGGAAGGTCATTTTCACACCATATCGAGTCAAAATCTGTTCACGTGACCTTGTTAAATGCCCATTCGGTAAATACCATAATCCCCAAGCTATGGGGGAGACTTGTAGACTCGTAGATGTCAAGCCAAAAATACCGTAGCTCCTTCATTAAAATGAAGGAGTTACGGCGTTTTTGGATATACATCGAGTTTCTTGGTTTAGACAGCGCTGTAATGTTACGTCAATATTTGGATTGATATTGTTATCAAACACTGACCAATCACTGACCAATCGACTCGGCTATAGAAATACCGACATGTCAACAAATGGTTTTCAATGATTTCTATAAAAGCACATGCTATCTTTCGGACAGTTTAACCTAGGTAAATCATTTTCCTCATATGCGATTTTTGGACCGCTCATATCTAGTTAAACAGTAATGAAAATTAAATACAAACTGATTGTTTTATATTTCGCAGAAACCACTGCGCTTTAAAGAGGAATAACTTGTTTGGGCGAAATCTCCTTTTATCACAATGGTTTCTTGTACTATTTTCTCCATTTATGTCAAAACGAGTGAGTAAAGAGAAGCGGTCAATTAGTGTATGAAATAAACACATCTATGTCATTCAGAACATCGAGATTTGAAACAAAAAAATCAGAAAAGGGCGTCATATAAGGATTTTCCTTTATGAAATGTATTTCATTTTCATCTTTTTAATGTTGTTGAACACTTTACAAGTTTCGTCAAAACGTTTCATTGCAGACGTATTACTAGTGCATAAACTTCTCACTAAGCAACGTCTATAGAAGAAAGCATACGACAATCCAAATCAAGCACAATTTCTCTTTGTTTTGTCACCCCATAACCAATCAATTTTAAAAAATATCATTGACGGTTTACTTTCAATAAAGTTCAGGGCTTCAGCTGGTTATTCTATATAGTTTCCGGTCAAAGGAGGAGAAAGAGAACGATTAATATATACACGAAAGCTTTCTCTAAGAGATTTAAGAACGAAAGACGACAAAATGAAAACATGTTTCCAACATAAAATCTCTCTTTTCGTTTCCTTAGTTTTACCATGATCTTTTAGCATTTCTTCTCTAACTAGTACCACAAGTGACATGTCTATGCTTTCAATTTCAAGATATCTGTGACCATGAAAGAATGAGTTTTAAAGATATAATGTTTATCAAGTTGACCAGGTCAAAGCGTTTGACCAATCTATAACCTTTTACTCGTTACAAACGATGTCTTATGGAGTTTTCTGTGTGCATGCGACAAATGTTTCTGAAAAAGGAAATTTAACAAAATGCAAAATGACTCGATATCTGTTTTTAAGCCCCTTTTTGACTTCATATATATACGTGCTATACGTGTATTAGATTTCACTGAATCAGAATCAGAAATAACTTTATTGACACAAACATTACAGTTTATGGTCATATTTACATATGTACAATGAAAAATATTTATCACATGAATCGAGAAAGAAAAGAAAGAAAATGAAATAATAAGAAATAAAAAGAGATTAAGAATGAAGAAATATATCATTATATATTAATATTAATAAATAAGTAAACTTATGGAGAGCAATCAAAAGGGAATGATGCATATTGGGTTATATGTAAAAAATACATATGCACATTTATAAGTCAGTTTAGATATGAATACGTACTCAGACATTTATCATTTAAATGCAATTCCTTTCATTGAATGTAATTTGAGACCAGACAAAAGGTTGCATACATAAACGAATACTCAAATAAAAGGTAAAAATACATATGCACATCTATACGTCAGTCAAGATATAAATACGTACTCAGACCTTTATCATTTTAAATGCAATTCCTTACATTGAATGTAATTTGAGACCAGACAAAAGGTTGCATACATAAACAAATACTCAAATTAAAGGTAATTACGCCACCGGCCCGTAATGCACACGGAAAACATGAAAATAAAACACTTAATTAAGGGATGTATGCTTTCAACTAACAACATTTTATCTACAACATTCAAGATATATTGAGAAGCTATTTGGATGATAGTGTAACAAATACATGCTTGAATTACTTATACAAACACATATAACAAAAAATTATCTTATCTTAAACATTAAGAACTCTCCTCTTAAATGCAAGCTTTAAGTACATAGAAAGGTGTGTGACTTCTTTCTTTGAATTCGAGCGGATAAGGTTAATTAACTGGAACATTGATGGATTTCTTAAATACTTACTATTTATGAATTGAAGCCTTGAGTCTGTAAAAGCAGAACATTTAAAGATGAAATGGAACTCGTACTCTACCAGAACTCGCGCCGAATCGTGGTTTAGTCCCGGCAATTTTAACCTCGTCTAGCGTGGATTCGAACCCGGGACGCACGGTTCAAGAGGCCGTCGCTCTACCTCTGCACCACTGTCATTCACTACACCATCTACAAGTACATGTGAAGTACATGTTTATGTCATGACGAAGTAGTAGAGGAGAAAATAGCACGGACGTAGGTCGATTTATAACACGAGTGACCTGTGGTCAGAACGCATGTTTACGACTGGGCAATAAAAACCATGACCAGACGTCGTATGACCCTTTACCAATCGACAAACCTGATAACTGTCCCAAACTTTAACCCTTTACCAAACGACAAATTTTTGACTGTCCCAAGTTTAAAGAGTTTGCAGACGACATTTCAAAATGTGATTAAATTGGGAAACAATCTTCTGAGAGGTCAGATAACATTATAGGAAAAGGAAAAATTGCTCGTTACGAGCAATTTCCCCTTTTCCACAATATTTTCCAGAGTCTTCTGCAGCAAAATGGTTAAATGTTGATATTGTTTGGAAATGGTTTAAACCACGTGGCCCCTCTCTGCGTGGGTTCAAATTCCGGTGACGGCATTTGTGCATGAGAGGCAGTCTCACGAGTGGATTACGGAATGCTGATAACTCTACCTGGCTTGACCAGCTCTTATAGGCAGTTGAGAAAGAAGTCTTTATCATTAAGAGTCGGGTATTGCAACATAACTGAAATAACGTTGACGCGATGTTAACCCCCATATGAAGAGATGGATAAACTTGGATTTGACCGCCCCAAACCTATAGAACTTGCAGACGAAATAATGTACTTTTTCATATCAACAAAACTTGGAGAAAAAATGTTTATTTGATCAATCGGAATTCAAGTATTGTTGGGAGAAGGAGAAATTGCTCATTGTCGATGCTTAACTCAAAGAACTTGCAAACGAATACATGTTCTTAAATCGCGCCTTACTTATCAATGAAGTCATTACAGATGTTGATATGAAGAAGTTGAAAACAAATATGATTGGGATAAAAATCATTCGCTCTTGATCGTCCCAAACTGAAATTACTTGCAAATGAATACTTTAAATGGAATTTAAATACCAATGGCATCGGAAGAAATATTTTTTTGATCAAACAGACTTCAAATATTGTTGGGAAAAGGAGAAATTGCTCTGATGAGCAATTTCTCCTTTTCCCAGCAATACTTTGAAGGTTTGTCTGTATAGGACATGTAAAAACCATGGTTTGTTTGGTTTAGGGTGAAGTGTATGAGGGCACTGATGTAGAAGAGTGACCTATAGCATATGTGACGACAATGTCATTACATTCCATACTGTCTGATTTGAGACGGTCTCCGCACACCTTGATTTCCATTCCAATGTTTTATTTAAGGCAGTATGGCAATACTTTATTCACAATCATTTTAGGAAGGTGACTAAGTTATCGTGTTTTAAGAGGAATTTGGAATATGAATTTTACCTGGATGTCTTTTTAACTCTTTATTGTAATTTTTCAAGGTTTAGATTTTCATCGAACACTTTAAGGATTCAGACACAGAGGTTTGCACGAAATAGAATAAACTGGAATGGACGACGTTGCGTTTGTTTTTAAATGCAAATGAAATCGAAGACACATTTCGTTCTATTTTTTCTGTGTATTTGTTTTTATGATCAAAAATAAACGATATTTGAAGAAATGTTATTACAATAGACCAAAAATGTACTGGTTTATTTAACTTATGAAATCAACAAATAAAACCCCAATTGATATTTAAAAGAAACCTTCTTTGTTAGAACAACAATTGTTTGATATTCGTAATGTATCATGTGATTTTGGTTTTCCGCATGCTATGTGTTTATGATGATGTACGTTGTACAAGTAAAAATAATATTATGTTTTGATGTGTTTATCGATACATGTACATAAGGCATATCAGCTTACACTCAGTTATTAAAAAACAACAGCAAAAAACAACAAAAGGAAACAATGTGGACCATTTTCGTGTTGAGATTCGAAGTTTCCAACATGATGTCAGATAGTTATATCATTTCGCACCAATTTTGATAACAATGTCTTATAGTTGAATAAACAGATTGCAAACATTAAAGAATTCGTTATTATTTTATCTTCATGTTTTCTTAATGAAATCGATCAGATTAAGATAAATTTTCCACGCAAATCAATCCAATTTTGATTATAAACATTGTGAACTTTCAGCGGCAGACTATGTTATTTAAAAAAAGAAACTTAAGTACAATTGTGAAAGCTCTTATCAAACAGATCAGCGGTTGAAGGTGCTTTCATGTATTTCCCCAAATGCGTTTAAAATTACTTTATGTTGGATACATGATAATTCCACAGACAAGACCTGAAACCTTTCTGCTCTTGAAACAGGACACCGTCGTTGATAAATCGAAATACCCGATCGCTTTTGTTTTAATCGAAGGGATAGTGTGTTTTGGATGAACAGCGACGGTTAAAGGTGCTTGTTCACATATGTCAAGAACATTTTGAAGTTAGAAATTAATTTATTTTAAACTGCAAAACAGCTGTGCTATTATATGATACTCAGTGAAGAATATTCATTGGAACTAAAAGTAAATCGTTTTTTACTTTTTATTTCTTTAAAAGTAAGTATACAGTGAATTTACATGTAATTAATCCAAAGGATTGGCATCACTCTTGAGATCTCCCGCATCTAAATTGGACACACTTATTTATATTGACGCTTCCTGAATGAGCAATGCTTTCTGTAGCGACTTTTTGTTGTGTATCTATCAACAATAGAACACCTATATTGTTCCAACATCAGTTTGCTTTTACTTTCAAATTCTAACTTCTGTGAACTAGTACCTTTAAGACAAACCCTCCAGTTTTCGTTTTCTGATTCAACGATGTTTTCAACTTTCTGTCTTTGCGACGGGGATCACTTTATCGCGTTTCCAAACAAAGAACATACAAGTACAAGGTAAAAGAGGCAAAATCATTAGCATTCAACAGCAAGATACTTGATGGCCGTTCATCGCAACATAACTAAAATAGTGTTAAAGCGATGTAAAACAATAAACATGGAATGATTTCAATATTAGGCGAGCACCGCTACAACAATTGTTAGGGTATTTTGACGTATGGTTCCTGTTAGCTAGTGAAATGAAAGCGTTCACTTTTAAATTTCTAACCAATCAAATATTTTTTACTGTATTTCAGTCATTTATTCAAGCGTGTAGCTTATACTATTTTCTATTATTTGTCTCTCCTTTTTATAGTTCTAAACATCTAATGTATCTCTGCTTTTCTTTCTGTCTTTGTCTCTGTTTCTTATGAACTTTCCCACTCCTCACTTTATTCCGATCATTTGAATTTATGCTTTGTACTCCCTAATTGTATAACATGTATACTTGGGAATATTAAACGATATGTTCTGTTCAGTACTTGATTATTCTCAACCAAGAAAACAAGGACTCAACTCGAGGATTTGTTAGACCGAGTATGTATCAAGTATCTGTTAACAAGCCCTTCAGAAATGCGAAACGCTTTGTAGAGGTGCAGCATATATCACTGAAACGTCACATTACGTCTTAAAAATCGAGTAAAGTCAAGCTAAATACCAAGCTTGTACGTGAACATATGGTCCGGGAAACACTTCTGAAATACACGGGAACAATTCCTCCCGAAATGAAACGCTTGTGATACTGCGAAGCGACAGGTTTCATACTAGTGTTATTGTGTGAAATACGTGTGAAATGCAACAAGCAATCTGTCACTCAGCTTTCGGTGACGTCAAGTGATGTTCAGAAACAGGTGTTAATTGGGCCATAGGGCTTTGCCCCCCTGCTTCCATATGCGCCCATTAACCCACCTTCCCCATTTAAAGGTTGATATAACTTTTGCCGCGTATAAACATACGTATAAATGTATAGAAAATGCGAAATGTATGTCCCTGTATTCTTTGTATTGGTAACAAAGTCAAATCATTGTACGTTCAAAAATGAATAGGTGAATACACGAATGGACGGGTTTGTAGACTTGACCAGTATTCTTCTGTTGAGAACGAAAATATCCATACTTGGATGGGGTCTAGATACATAACGAAAGTCCTTTTGTTCGCCCAGCAATTTCTTAAATTTTACGCAAATTTCTCAATCTAACGCAATTTTCTAAATTTTACACAATATCCCAAATTAGACGCACTTTTCTAAATTTTACGAAGGAGAACCAGAAAAACCCGCGTCTTTTTTTTTGTTTTGTTTTTTTGTTTTGTTCAAGGTTTGGCTTTAGCGAAAGGTGAAAATCAATCGAAGGTCGATTTAATTAACACTGCCATAGACATAGATCACATTTCACAATAAAACAATGGACGGTGCCAATAGTTGTAATCGAACTTGCCCGCCTTATACGTTACACTCGAGTAAACTTATCGAACGACTTATAGTAATTAACCCATTACCAAACAATGACGGCATTTAACAACTTTGTTGCAGACGACGCTGGAAAACATTGTGGGAAAAGGAGAAATTGCTCGATAAGAGCAATTTCTCCTTTTCCCACAAGGTTTTCTGCTCTTTCTGGAGAATATGTTTCAATTTCATGACAATTTGAAATGCCGCCTGCAAACTCTTTTAATTTAGGACAGTCGAAAATGTGTCGTTTGGGAAAGGGTTAAGAAAAGAAACAGAAAATATATGCTCTCGAATTTCAAGCTTTAATTGAGAATGTCGTTAGAATGTTTCAAAGCCAGAATCATATTTCCAAACCGCTTTATTCCGAGTCTGCGGAAATGCGATCCGGTATCTGTAATTCTTTTATTTCTTAAACAATGTTTTCTTTTAAGCGTACCATTTTTGGAACACTGTCCCACTAAACGAGTTTTCTTTTAAAGACATAAAATAAAAGTGCACTGGGAAAGACGCATACAAGGACATTATCATTCAAGGTCCTTTTCCACTGGCCGACAGCACATATCTAGAAATATTGCAAGTTATGAAAAACAGTTTGCTAAAATACGCTTGGAGGACTATAATTCAAGTTGAATAATTATAGTTCTTTATTTCAGTCTTATCATGGTTGTAAACATAATCATATCATACATCAAAATAGTCAACCATGCCATTTATATTTGAATTATAAGAGACTCTCCTTCACAAATACATGTATATACAAACAGTGTATGTACTTTTTATTTTATCGCCATTAAGATTACAAATGTGATGTATCACTATCTAACAACTATATGTGTATGTAAAGAGACACTCTTTGTATAAGTTACAAAAAAATAAAAACATCTACCTTTCTACCAATACACTAGCTGTATTCGTACGTCTGGTTTGTATCTAAATAATCGGTACTTCCAAACTCAATTGTCGTACTTCATTGTTTAACCTCATGAACCTAGGAGCATGATATAAATTGTGTATTATGGGCCGGTGGCCTACATGACGAAATAAAGATTTTGTCATCGTCATTGAATGTTTGACATATCCCCTTCCTGGCAATTTGATACTGGTCAAATCTTTAAGCAAATGCATGCAAAAAGGAACAGCCGTTTAAAGTCATTGGCTTAAAAACATTGAAACATCAGGATAGATGACCAAAAAGGGAACAATTAATCCTTTAATCACAGTGGCTTCGAAAGTCATCTACAGTTGATGTGTCTAAAAGAGGTGAAACGAAAAGCTTAACCGGTCTATCAAGATAGGTATTGAAATCAGGCTTTGGACACGATGAAAAGTCGACCTAATTTTAAGAAACCACTCTTAAACAGTGCATGCAAACTTAATAAGCCTTCGACGATCTTCATACAGGAATCAGGTCATTCAGAAAGCTTATACTGGAGTTTTCTGAATGCCTGGCGTCCGTATTAACCCTTTACCAAACGCCAAACTTTTGATTGTTCCAAATTGAAAGAGTTTGCAGACGACATTTCGAAATGTGATGAAATTGGACAAAAATTTCGAATAGGGTAGAAAACATTGTGGGAAAAAGAGAAATTGCTCGTTAAGAGCAATTTCCCCTTTACACTCAATGTTTTACAGAGTCGTCTGCAACAATCTGGTCAAATGTCGTAATTGTTTGGTAATGTGTTAAAAATCAAGCCGCGTGTCTCTCTCTCCTTTTAACACGGTCGCTTAAAACAATATCCACCGAAATATTCATACAAACGTAACTTTTACCAGTGGGTTAATTCAAGAACACTATCATAATTTTAAATGGTCGTATTTGAATCTCGGTGTGGTCGTTAACCCAATACCAACAATAACGACATTTGACTACTTTGTTATAGCCCACTCTGGAAATCATTGTGGGAAAAAGAGAAATTGCCCCGAATGAGCAAGTTCTCCTTTTCCCACAATGTTTTCTGGCTTATAAGAAGGTTATTTTTTTCAATTTTTTCAATTACATTTTGTAATGTCGTCAGTTTCAATATGGGACAATCGAAAAATTGGCGTTTGGTAAAAGGTTAAAGCACGTGTCTGGTCTAGATAAGGTATGAGACACCGAATCTGCACAATAGCAACAATAGAACGGTGCCAAAACTTGTAATCGATACTCCGCGACATTGTGCCCGATAGTACAGTTACCTCTGTCGCGGAGAGACTTAATGTTAAAACTACGCGACAATTCAACGTTCTCTTGTTCAATATTTGTTCGTGTGTCCGTGTGCTCATGTTTGAGTGTGTGTCTGTATATCTATATTACTGTATTTAATTGTGATAGTAAATGTTTATGTTTCTGTCTATGCGCCTGTCTATGTGTTTATTTGTCTTTATGTGTGCCTGTGTGTCTGCATGTGTGTCTATTTGTCTGTTTGTCTGTATGTACACGTATCTGTGCGGTTGTGTGTGTCTATGTGTCTGTATGTGGTTGTTTTTGTATGTCTGTCTATGTGGCTGCCTGTCTTTATGTGTACCTGTGTGTCTGCATATGTTCTGTCTTTACATCTGTATGACTGTGTGTCTGTTTGTCTTTGTATATGTATCTATGTGTCCGAACGATCGTCCCTATATGTCGCATAATCTGTCGCACTGTTTATCAATCTGCCTGTTTGTTTGTCTCCCTTCTCATGTTTAGGTTCCCCTTGTTTCGTGGTTAACCTTTGATAATTGCTAGTTCAATACGTATTTCACTGCCGCAGCCTGATAATAAATCAAGTGAAGACTTTTACAAGTGCAGTATGACACCATTGCGTCATATTACTTCGGGTAATACCCATTTGCTTTTTAATTGGCATTGCATATCGATGAATTCGAAATTATTCAACCGATTAAAACAATCGGAAATAGCACACTGATTCATTCCCACGTTGTCTCTAGACAACAAACGAGGTTGTTGACATACAATGCTAATGTTGCAAATGTAGATATAATTCGTTGGAAAGTTGCATGCTTCTTTTTTGGGGAATTGGTGTTCGATATTCAAATTTGTCCTTTATTGGTTAAATGGACTGTGGTTTCACATCATTTTCAACAATATTTCAGTCATGTTGCGTCAGTAGCACACTTTTACATGTTCCTTGAATGTCTCACCAGTATTTCACAGTGGTAATTCCGAGCTGATGACTTCTTTCCCAGATAAATAAATGACTCCATGGCCAGACGCAGCAGCCTTGTAGTCCAAGTCGGCTCCACTTAAGACTCGACCAATTATGCTTGGCACATTCTACCAGGAGTTCTTTGTGTGAAAAAAATAATTTCAATTAAAGATACGACATGATTCCTATCTTTGAGAGGTGGTTTGAACATTCGTAATCTCTTATTGCTCATTTGTAAAGTTCCGAACCTTCATCGATGCTTTACATGATTGGTACGAAAAAAAGTTGATAAAAAAAGAGAGAGGGGCGTAACGAAAAAAGGACATCAATAATCCAACGTTCTTCTACTGTTTTCACCCGTTAATAGTTAAAACATTAATCATTAATTATTAATTCGGACAAAGCGACAGTGACATATATTCGAGATGTCTATTTCAAGCATTTCGACTTCGTTACCCGGCTATTTATTGCATTCGGGTTAAAGATCTTTGGCGAACATAGCAGAGAAGGAACCGTGACTGTCAGCTAGAGCTAATTAACGTGTGCCGGGTCCTCAGAATGGGCGTTATTCCGGGTTTATTTTGACACCCCCAACACGACATGATAATTTGTGACCGGTTTGAATTGAAAACAAGAGCAAACGGCAATGAATAGTACAAAATATGGTGCATGTTCTTTATAGCATTGTTTAGAAACCATTGAAACAAAAAGATAATTTATATAGATGGAACTGCGATCTAACCTGTTTGCTACTCTGAATATCTTACCTCATCAATATTAAACAAATATCTAAGGTTTTAGAAAGCAGACGACACAAAAATCAAATTTTAGAAAGGTATCCAGCATTGTAAAGGTTAAACGTCCTAGAAGAGTTTTTCGGGCTCTAGGAAATAGTTCTCGATTCATGCACATGTACCTTTGAAATATTTGCACTATTATCTATCTCTACTTCAAAATAAGAGGGAAATAAGAGGGAATGTTTTTTTTTTCAACTTACGCAAATGCTGAGCATAAGTTATTCGGTAAAACAATACCTGGAAAAGACTATCCTCCTTAAAACGTCATAGAAGAGCATTTCGGGCTCCAGGAAATATTTCCCGATTCTTACACATGTACCATTGAAGGTAGACGTCATCGTACATGATCAGTATATTAGGACAGTGTAACTTGTTCCGTTGCGGTAACATTCTCAGGTTTCCTTGTCGCTCGATTTCGAAGACACAATCACTTAATCACATATCAAATGAATAGACGGGTGACATATCTCTTTCTCTTTGCAGAACACGAAGCCTAATTAATAAATGGTCTAGAACCGCTTTTGTTAACCTTTCTGTCACCAAATTTCCCCCATTGTAGAGTTTATGTAGGCTCTACACATTTTCGGTTTGTTCTTTGAAAAGTCCTTTTCTGAACGCCTGTAAAAAGGGAAAAATAAGAAGTGTTTAATGCTGTGTCAACAATGGTTTCAGTTATAATACATCTTTCCTCGGTTTCACCACTATTAGGCAAGGAATTCGCAGTGTGTTGACGAAGGACTTTTCCGCAAAAATGTGAATAATAATGAAGGTGATAATAGAATTGATAACAATAATGATAATAATGATAATATTGATAAGATTAATAATGATAAGAAAGACGAACAAGAAGAAGAGCAACAAAAAAAAAAGAACAACAGCAACAACAAGAAGAACTAGAACAAGAACAAGAATAAAACGACAACAAAATCAACAACAAGACAGATAAGAAGAAAAGAATAACAAGAAGGAGAACTAGAACAAGAACAAGAAGAAGAATAGGACAACAACAACAACAACAGCAGCAGCAGCAGCAGCAACAACAACCTCATCAACAACAACAACAAGACAGATAAAGAGAAAAGAACAACAACACAACAATAACAATAACAATAACTAGAACAAGACCAAGACCAAGAACATGAAGAAGAAATAAAAGAACCACCACAACAAGACAAACAACAAGAAGTACGAGCCAGGTTCATGCGGACTAAGACGCAATCCAATCGATCGGCCAAAACGTAAGTGTGGTAGAGGTAATTAGTGAAGTTTACAAGTTTACAATCATTACACACAAAACTAGGTGACCAACTTTTGGGGCACAACAAAGCCTAGCTGTATAATAACTCTCGCTTAGGGATTCATAACAATACAATATACATATACATGAATTTGAATTGCTCTTCTGTAAAAAATGAAATGTCTTTTTGTTGAATTGTACTGCTTTCCTATAAACAATGTATATTTGTTTAATGCAATAAATATATTGTATTGTGTTGCTCAGATATGCAACAAGCCTGAGAGTAGCGTTTCCCCTCCAATGTTTGATTTCTATTTTATGAAACCGGGTTTTTACAGTCAGGTTATACGAAGCATCGTTGGGAGACATTTTGACTCATTTGAGCAATAGCCTCGTTTCCACATGATGGAAGAACGATATTAATTCATTTTAAGTTATAAACATTAAGTCTATTGGTTCATTTTGATTCGTTACAAATCTAGTATAAGAATAGGAAACCATCGTGACTAAAGAAAAAATCGATTTCTCTATGACTACGTAAACAATATACTCGTTAAAAATATCTTACGAAAAGATTTAAAAAGACGATGTGACACAAGTAAATGTTGGTCTTGAAGAGCAACTTCTCTCCGTCTCACAATAGTTCATAATGTTTTTACGGATACTAATAACATTTTACCTTTGAGGCGATTGCATTCTGGTGTGAGTTCTTTTCTTGATATCTCTTAGTTGACCAAAGAAATGTCAGTGGCTCTAACCGGCTTGACCAGTCCTTACATGTAGTGAAGTTTGAGGGTTGGGGGTTGGCGAGGGGTCCTCAATCCTTAGCTTAGCTTCAACTTATTTGTCCAACATCGATTGTGGCGGAAGCTTGAAGCTTATCAAATTCACTCTCGATGACTGCTTCCTGGATACTACACCAGTACTCGCGTCGATTCGTGGGCTAGTCCCGGCAATTTTCACATCGCCTGCCAAGGATCGAACCCGGGACCCTCAGTACAAGAGGCTACACTCTACCACTGTACCACTGTCACCCCATCCTTAATGACCAGGGTACCGTTTTACTAAACAGTTTACGCTTAAGATTTGCGTAAGTTTAAAACAACAATTACTCTTATTTCAATATTTGGCGAAGCAATATTGTAAAATAAAAACACATCATTGAAATCGTCTCTCCGAGACGCTTCCAATGACGTGTCACATTACAATATTGTACTTTCATTGAAGATACTATCCATGTTTATCAGTAATGACTTACGCAAATATTTTCCCTAAGTTGTTTAGTAAATACGGACATCGCAGTATAATACTAAAACACTGTTGATGCGATGTTAAACCTAAGCAAACAAACATCATTTTTTGACAAATATCAAATGAGTTATGGTTTACAAATCTCGCTGCTATTCAGTATATGTAAGGAATGCGCATAGGTAAATAAAGGGCACATATATTATCATAATTCGCATTCTTCTATAATCATTTTCAATAATAACAAAACGTGAGTGTACTTACACCAATGCATTTGTGAAACAATACACTAGCTTCTGCAATAAAGTGACAGAATAGTATTACTATTGCACGAATAAATCGACGTTCAATCATAGCATCGAAATTGTGAAGGTTCGAAGCAAAAGAGTTTGATAAGCCCTTCACTTCTATGTATAATACAAACTCAAGTCATGCACGGAACCTTCGATTACTTGTAAATTATGTCATAAGTTAGGTTTATGACACAGGTCCCATAGGGGTCCTCTTCGCCAGGGGCCCGTTTTACTAAACAGTTAACGTTTAAGATTTGCGTAAGTCTAAAACAACAATTCCTCTTATTTCAATATTGGACGAAACAATATTGCAAAGTGACACATCATTGGAATCGTCTCTCCGAGACGCTTCCAATGACGTGTCACATTGCAACATTGAACTTCCATTGAAGATACTATCCATTTTTATCAATTATGACTTACGCAAACATTTTCCGTAAGTTGTTTAGTAAAACTGGCCCCTGTGCCGTATCAACAATTGTTCAGTGCTGATACGGCTTTTCCTGGTTCACCAGTACAATGCTAGGGCTGTAAAGTGACTTGCCAGAGGCCACTCCAACAAAACAAGAGATGTCGGTGGGACTCGAACCCAGAAACCCTTAGTTCTGAGTCCACAGCCCTAACCACTGAGCAACGTAATACCCCATCATGTATTGTTGTCAGGATTTTTTCCATTTTGCATATCTATTTTCTGTTTGTTCAGGTATATCAATTAGCGATTTGTGGTATTTTTCGTGTAAAACAATAAATATACCTTTATTTAGAGGAAAAGAAATCGTCATTTGATTGTAATGTCCAGTGACTCCTTGGTATTGATAATTGAACGAGAATATGTTTTTTCTCGTCTCTTAGTCTGTGGTTTTACGAGACAATACCAGCCTATCTGTACTCGGGTTATATGTATACGTTTTACAATGTATCAATTCGACGAGCTTTGTTCTACAAACAATTACATAGGCTAATAACCATCCAGGAATTTGGCCTTCACATGCACCGGGCA
The DNA here is from genome assembly GCA_947846245.1 of Cerastoderma edule. Classification (NCBI taxonomy): domain Eukaryota; kingdom Metazoa; phylum Mollusca; class Bivalvia; order Cardiida; family Cardiidae; genus Cerastoderma; species Cerastoderma edule. The sequence continues at coordinate 46,377,018 of OX401407.1, read as the reverse complement.
TACTTGAAATAACAATCGGCAATATGACCACGCTATTGGCTCACTGCGCCGGTTCCCAGTTTATCTATTTGTTTGTGTGTGTTTGTGCTTGATTTAACATCGCGATTCGCAAGTTCGATTTTATTTAGATGCCTTGCTCATAGGAATCTGGAAAACATTGTGCAAAAGCAGACATTGGTCATAAAGAGCAATTTATCCTTCTCCCACAATGTTTTCTACCCTATCATAAGACTATTTTCCAATTTCATCACATTTTGAAATGGCGTCTGTAAAATCTTTTTAATTTGGGACCGTCCAAAATTTGGCGTTTGGTAAAGGGTTAACTGTCTATTAAAGCCCGTTAAAGCATCTAATAAGAAGCAGTAGCAAACATCTTCCGTGTGTTAGCTGAGAGAGTGTCAATCAATCTTTAGCCTGCATATATTGACAAAAAATGTTCTGCCTAGGAAAATATGGGCTCTGAGTTCGACAGCTCGCAAGCAAATATTATTTTTGGGTTAGGCGAAGTCAAAACGACAAGCCTGTTATCGGCTTTGAAACAGTACCTTGATCAGAGTGGACTGATAATGCAATAGTTGTCTACCAAAAAAGACCTCGTATAAGGGCTGTTTTATTTTCCTGCTGCTAATATATACTCCAACGAATTCCAAACAGTTTAGACTATGTTTTCAAAGCATTGTTATTCTTGCAAAACCCAAATTGCTTTTTTTCCTGCATGATGACCGAACGATATATGAGGATGTATAAGAAAATCCCTGGTTGCCTTTCATTTGGGATTTTGCGACTGGGCCAAATCTTTGTTTACCACGGTCATATCCTCTTGAAAAGGGAATGTGTTTCGTCATTCAAGATTGTCGTCTTCTGATGCATTCAATTTCGACAAATCCTGCTTTTCCATGAGATAGTGGGTAAATACAGTTCCTGTTAAACCATAATATCGAATCCGCTTCGTCGAATATGGATACAAGACGACCATTTACTTTAGAAACAACGATTAGAAAAAGATCGCGTTCGTTGCTACGTTTATCAACGGTTACCGGGGTAACCTCTACACTCTTGTCGGATTTTATATTTGGATTGTCTCCCTTTTACCGGGCCTGATGCTGACTTCTTTGTTTAAAACCATCTCTCCATCGGGGTTGAGATATAAATAATTTTAGTCTTACATCTGTAGAAAAAATGCTCTTAGATAGTCTTGTTTAATAAATATGGCCTTTTTAGGTATTTGTGCAGAGCTAAAGATCAATCTTATTTAAGTGAGTCTCTCTTTCTCTCCCTCTCTTATCTCTCTCTCCCTCCTTCCCTCTCCGCTCTCTCTCTCTCTCTCTCTCTCTCTCTCTCTCTCTCTCTCTCTATCTATCTCTATCTTCTCTCTTTCTCTCCTTTTTTTTCTTTCTTTCACACTCTCTCTCTCTCTCCCTCTCCCTCTCCTCTCTCTCACACATACTCTCGCTCTTACATTCGTCTACAAAGCCAAAATCAATCTTATTTAAGTGAGTCTCTTTTACTCTCCCTCTCTTATCTCTCTCTCTCTCTCTCCCTCCCTCCCCCCTCTCTCTCTCTCTCTCTTTATCTCTATCTTCTCTATCTATCTCTCCTTTTTTTCTTTCTTTCACACTCTCTCTATTAATTTCTCTCTTTTTTCCCCACACCCTCGCTCTTACATTCGTCTACAAAGCCCTTATCTCATACCTTTTCGAGCCTATGTATCGATCTGTTATCTCTGTTAGGTCGTTATTTCAGATCGTTCGGCGATATCATTGTAAATCAAAACTGTCAATATTGCGCAACTAAATCACACATGCCATTCCAACCCGCTGACGTTATCAGTCCCTATTAAAAGATTATATAGACATCTTCTCTCCTTTCGTTCCCTTTCCAAACCTTTTAACTCTCTGAGTCTTTTTGGATAAACGTGATTAGAGTGATTGTATTCAAGATAAAAAAAATCCTTAAAAGAAATAAAGGACAGGTACATTTGGATTATGGGGATCGAAAAGGGCATCTAAACAAACCACATTTAAAATCAACCTAATAGGCCCCTAAAATGAAAATGATATTTACTGAGCGTTTGTTTGTTTGTTTGTTTATTTTTGTATTGCCATTCTTTTCATTTTTATAATTTATTATTCAATAATTCCATTGTATCGTCGATAGCTTCTGATTCTCAGTTAAAACATGATTATTTTTCCATTTCGTTCATTACTCTTTTTATAATTATTGTTCGAGTATATAAAGAGGCTATGGTACATAACATAAGCACACACTCGCTTTTATCACGAGTCCATTGTAGAATCGATAGAGATGTCGTTGATAAAGAAATCAACGTCAAACTCATGTCACCCACGCTGACCAGATATGTGTGTGTTGCAGATTTGAGAAATGGCAGGCGAAATATACAGTAAATGACGTAAAACACGGCATGAGCGTGTTTCCTTACCAATTCCGTCATGGGAGAAATAGCAACTGGTTCAAACTGGATTGTGACTGGCCTAAATAGCAAACAACAACTTTTAAATATGAAATGATACCTTTGATTCATATCAATGTGTAGAAATCATTGTTGCATAATGATGAATTATATCGTTTTGGCGCCGACATCTTCAAGACTTGAAACATAATTGAAGCAGAAACATAAAGTGTGATGGTATTGAGTAAAGGGTTAGCTCCAATACATCCACGGAATATAATAATTTAGAAAACAACCATTCACATCAAACGGCTTGCAAATATCACTTTGACTTAAAAATAATATGCTCGTGGCTCGGGGTTTTAATTAAGTTCAAGAATGATCTATATTGATACTTAGCAAATACTGTACAATTCGATATGGGTGTTACTTTACAGGGGTATAAGGGGACCCGGGCTTTTGCATAGGCATAGGTAGGGGTCTCGATTTGACATTATGCAAATCACACGTTTAACCCATTACCAAACAATAACGACATTTAACCACTTTGTTGCAGACAACTCTGGAAAACATTTTGGGAAAATGAGAAATTGCTAGTAACGTGCAATTTGTCCTTTTCCTACAATGTTTTCTGCACTATCAGAAGATTATTTTTCAACTTTATCACGTTTTGAAATGTCGTCTGGAAACTCTTTCAATTTGGGACAGACTAAAATCTGGCATTTGGTAAAGGGTTAACTGAAATCGCTATCCACACAGAAAATCTTACACAATGCCTTTTTTTCGTAACGTAGCTTATGGTTCCAGCTATTTACATGTACACATTAGCATGGAAGTGGCAGGTCGGAAAGGCGGTTGGTGTTTCCGGTATGATATGGGTACTGTTGGTGGTAAAAAGGAACCAAACACATCATGGGTTCTAGTGTTTACATTTAGGGGGTGGGGAATATACTTCTTCTCGCATATCTATCTTATTCGTTTTACCCGATCATAAGCAAAGAAATATCACAAGCAAGGAGATTGAATCAAAAAGATGAATTCATTTTTTTTTTATATTATCCAATGCTACTTTAGTCCGAATCATCCAGGCCTAGATACTCCATTCTACACTGTTACAGCCTGGATCACCCGAGAAAATGCGATTAGGGAGATATATTTTATATAATCATATAATGCCTGGTGATGCTTTTCATTCGGGCCGATCTGAAAGACATACAGAAAATCCCTTTAACAGAATTGTATTCATATCTGGACATGTGTGCGATATCGGCAGCGGTCGACTCAATCGGTCCATCTCATCCGTCTCCGTAGTTCCGAATCCTTTCGTAAGGCAATGAAAAGTCCATTCGGAAACCGAACTGCCTTAGACCTTTGAAGCAATGAATAATTTCAAATGACAATGTAGGATGATCATGATGATTTTCGTTTTGATTTTTGTATCTACAACTGTAATATATACCCTTGATGCTTTGAATTTGGACCCGTTCAAAATTCATCATGGATCCGATAATTGAATAGTATGAGTATGAATTCGACATGAGAAGGCATGGCATTTCGCAACTCTCGAGAACATATCAACAAGTTCAAATCAACCTTTCATAGATTCAACACATATAAAGCTGATTCAGCAGAAATCATTCTGTGGAGTTATTGTTAAACCAGCAGACGACTTATTGAAAAAAGGTAAAACGGGACACTTCTATCTTGCTAGCTCTCGGGTTTTTTGACAATGTTTTGTGATGTTGTGATTTTGTAATGTTTAGTTTTCCATGAAATCATTGAAGAACTCCAAATTGAAATGATTCTCAAACTCGATATCCAAAAATCGCGCAGAAACAGAACAAAATATTCTGCCGATTTCATCTAACATTGGGAGATTATTATGATGTTCATGGGAAATACGAAAAAATGTGAGACATGATATAAAATGCCCCTGTGAGTGTAAGTAAGGTTTTAGAGGCGTCTTTATAGTATTTATTTAACAATGGCATTCTATTCATGACAAATAGGCAATCGGTTGTAATGATCTGGGTAATGAAAAAAGAAAGAAAGCATTAAATATTACAAGGAAAAAAAATCACAAATCTTCTTTAAGACAAGTGGTATGATGCAGAATGTATCAAAGAGGGATAATTGATGTAGAAATGAATATATGAATGAACAAGGATAAAAAGAAATAGCCCAAAATCATATAAATTGTGTAGGCAGAACAAAACGTCTAGTCAGTTTAGTTTCTTGCACAGTTATGTAGGCCACTCTCCGTAAATTGGGTCAACAAAGTGCAATGAAGGGATTCCAACAGGCTGTCAATATACCACGCCTCCGAAATGTCGATAGATCCAATGAAATAGCGCCACTGAGCGACCCCTAAAGGGCCGAGCCCTCCTTGACAGTTGAGACCCCACACGCACTCTACGTGGAGTAATGCGGCTGGAGCAAGATTTTCATTCATGATTTTCTTTGTATCGGAATTCTCGCAGCTGATTGGCTGACGCACTAACCCACCAACCTAGATTTTCCCAGACCGGTCTATTTTTAGATTTTCACTGTAAGCCGGCCGGTGCTATGCGGATAACTTCCCAAATAGCAAAACAGCTTAACAAATCAATTTCAAATCTGAAGGAACTTTGAAATAACTCGTATGAAAAATAAAGCACGAAATGGCAGTAAAAAAAACTGTTAATTTGTTATCTAAACGAAATTGTAAAGGCAACATATTTCCCTCCATTGTGAAAGTAAATGTCAGCTAAAAATAACCCTGCAGACGACAATATGAAGAAATGAAATCCCTATCGTTATAACGAAAACAGAACGAACAATTTATACTCCTCTTATAAATACTTATTCTTATAATAGGACAATATTGTTCAACCTGCAATGAGTATGTCGTACTGTAAAAATGTGAAATCCCAACTTCTAGTTTATATCCACCTGATCGAGCTTTTGTTTAGTTTATCTTATGAATATTCTATTAGGGGGCGGTACCGAATGAAAGAAAGAAGAAGTATAATTCCTTGCAATGATAACCAAATGAGTTATCAACAATCGTAATTACTCTATTCTCAATCGATTAATCGAAAAATTGCATTTGATTTCCTGTCATTCAATTGTTTTGATTAACTTTATTTGTTTTATAGCAATAATTGACACGAAATTCTCCCAACTCTCCCCTGGAAGGCGCAAATGCGCATGCGCATTCGAATGAATGGGCCGGTAGTAGGGTCTATATAAATACTTCCAATCTGTCCACAACCGATATTGGATTCAGTTGGCCGGTTGAATACGTTACTGTGAGATATTAAATAAAAATCGATTTTATGTTAGTCGACCGGCCAAACCGTCTACCTCAGTGTCAAACTTAAAGCGTACATGGAAAACGTTCAAACATAGTGGAGTTTAGATCAATTGCCATATTCAATTGAGTGCACATAGACACAGTTTATCAAACGGAAGATGGAGTTAATGTGTGTTGAGGCGGAAGCACCTCGGAGGGCTTATAAGGACCCTGTTTTAATAGACGATCCTCGTGTTATAATACAACTTTTGGCATTAGAGGACAGATTTCAGCCAAATCCAGCCTACTTTAAATGTGTTCAAACAGACGTAAAGCCATATATGAGAAAAATGGTTGCGCAGTGGATGTGGGAGGTAATGACCATGATTTTCAGTCTTAATGGAATGTTGCGATTTAACTAGTGTTCTCTCCTAGATCGAAGCATGGCATGTCGATACAATGAATGAAAAGAAGTAGTGCTACCTTTCCACGTTAAAATTCCTTTGGAATTGCAGAGTTTCGATTTTAGATAATTTTTTAAGCATATTTTCTGTAATGTGACAAATCGAGCGACAAGTTGTGTGTATTCAAGATGGCGATTCATTGCCCATCCGCCTTGTAGGTTTACTGCAAGCTTGGTTAAAATGAAATATAAGTGCATCCTATGTTGAGAAGTCATCAATGAATGTCACCATTTGATAAAATTAAAATTAACTTACCCAAAAATGATTTTAAATTGAATGAAACTGTTTTAATGATAATTCGGTATCTTTTTTGTTTTAGGCTATTTTTTGTCATATGTTTACTAGACTTCTCTATTCATTAAGTACTTAATTAACTGGATAAAAATTGATGTGCATGCTGATAACATCGTTCTTATCATTGTTAAAAAGATGTTACATTAACTATGAAACAATTTGTGAATTAGCTGCTTTGCTGCAATATTGTCGTTTTAGTAATGTTTTTTCCACATTCGACCTCGATCAATATTAAAGGGAAAAGTTGGCAAAGTAAAGTCTGCCATATGTAGAATTGGGCTCGATGGGGCTGTTTTTAAAGCCGATGGTATTAGCTTTAAATCACAACCTGGTGTTCACCCCTGTGCTACATTATACCTTTCTTGATGGTATTTGTTACTGATTTTGGAAACACTGTGACAAAAGGATGAATTGCTCTTTACGTGCGACTTATCGGTTTGCCTCAATCGTTTTTACACTGAGCCTTCGCGTGAAATTTTGCAACTAGAATTACGGGTTTGTTGATCTTTTTCTAATGAAGTCACTACTGTTCACTTATTAAAGATTGAAGGATATATATCTTAATTAACATAATGACTGATATCTTTTTCCTTCCTATTTTAGGTCTGTGATGAAGAAAGGAGTGAAGAGGATGTGTTTCCACTGTCGATGAACTATTTGGATCGATTTTTATCTGTGCACTTTATTGAAAGAACTCGATTGCAACTGTTAGGAGCAGCGTGCCTGTTGCTTGCATCAAAACTTAAAGAGACAAATCCAATTACAGCGGAAAAACTTGTGATATATACGGACCATTCAATAACTTATTGTAATCTAATGGTAATTGCCTTTTCTTATCATAATCTTTGAGTTTATCATCACTATTTGTTTCATTCATTTGTGCTTTCATTTTAACCATCGATATTCGATTGACCATTGTAATTTTATCCCAGAACTGCCCCAGTATATTTGCACTAAGTCACCGACCCTGTATTCTGATAGAAAACAGCTGATCGTCAGCTGGCATATGTGACCTTGTAAAGTTGTGACATCATGAAGTGTCGAGAAAAATGACGTCACAATGCGCGACCGATTTCCAATTTATGCACGTTCAGCTAAAACGCCGCCTTCTGGATCTTTCGCAAATCTCACGCTATTAGATCTTTATGAACTGCATGCATGACCAAATTTATCGTGCAGTCTTGTGATGTATTATAGACTACGTACACGAACATGAATTAAGATGTGTGGGTTGATACATTGCCAGTATATAGAGGCTTAAAGCATGCAAGTTATACTTTGTAAAGTGGGTCCATGATTATTTTCCAGGACTAACTATGGTCCCGCACTAAATCCTCGACTTAGGGTCAGTAGTTTATACTGGGTTAATCCTTTCCCAAACAACACATTTTGGACTGTCCCAAATTGAAAGAGTTAGCAGACGACATTTCAAATGTGATGAAATTGAAAAATATTCTTCAGATAGAGCAGAAAACCTCGTTACGAGCAATTTCTCCTTTTCCCACAATGTTTTTTAAAGTCGTCTGCAACAAAGTGGTCAACTGTCATTGTTTGGGAATGGGTTAAAACGTACCCACTTGAGTTAAACACAATGTAGGAGTGGTTAATCCACTTTCAGATTAATGCCAGTCGCTTCAAGTGCATAATCGTGATAAGCAGCTGATGTCTTCATCCGGTCTGAAACTGGTTCAACACGCCATATTTGATAAATCGGAACGCTTTCTCGTGAAAATATGTTTCCAAACGCCGCACTGAATTTTGACGCTTGAGAAACCTTGTTGACTTGGCGATATATTTTTTTTTTTTTGGAAATTCACGCATTGGACTGTTTTTGTAAGATCGGCTTAAATCACAGAGGGTTAAATTTTTTGACTGTCACATGGAAATCGTGAATCGTGAAGTTTGATGTGAACGCAATTCATGCATTCTCGTGATAATATTATCCTTCTCTTTAGTCGCGAAATGACCTCTAAATACTTAACCATCATTTAGTGTCCTAACATTTTTCACTTTTGATAAATGGCTAGTTTTGCCTGTAGTAGTCTATAGAAAGACTACGGACTAAGCTCACGGGAAGAGAGAAGGGATAGAAATAAAAAAGGATTAGGCCCGACCTGGTGTACACGAGTACAAGTATAAATGCCCGTAAGCGATGTGTGTAAAAAACATAACTACTTTCAGTTTCGCATTCCTCCGCTCTCGCTTTACGCTCGTCACACTAAAAACGCCATGTCACATTTATCTACAAATAGCGTTGTTAGACCGCACCGACAATTTCCGCCTTATTTACATCGCTTTCTCGAGATATGGAGAAACGGATTTCTTTTAATGTGACAAAGAACACTTTCCTTTCTTACCATAAACTCTATTTATCAAAAGCCATAATTCGGCTGTCCCAAATTGAAAGAGTTTGCAGACGGAATTGCAGCATGTGATGAAATTGAAAAGTAATCCTCTGATAGGACAACGTTGTGGGAAAAGGAGAAATTGTTCGTTATGAGTAATTTCTCCCTTTTCCACCACATTATATACCAGTGTTTCACTCTCATTCAATTATATCTAGATCTTTGCATGGGATCAAGTGAAAATATGACCTCTTGAGTTATCGATCTATTGGGCGAAGTGTTTCATTTGGCCACTTTACCATTCAAATTTGAAAGGGACATTTTCAACTTAAACAGCTTATGTTTTCTTGTATTGTGATGTAGATCTCGTGTAAAACACTTCTTTAAATATTAATTATTGAATTGATTTGTGTGTGTACTCGCTGTCAAATTTCGGGATCAGATCTTTTGAAGACAACACTCTCACATAACAAGAAATTGATCGGTATAGCACAAAAAGAATTACATTGATTTCTTTAAAATGCTAGTCATAACTATTCTGTGTTTAAGCTCATATTTTACATTTATGTACATGCGCTATAGAATTAATTGTGATGGAATTTATTTGAAGGCCCTTTTCCATCTAACACAGCTCTTTGATATTGATATGTTCAATAAAGAAAAGCCGTGTTTATTTTCAACCCAAGAATAGTGAATGTATGAAATACCCAGCTAAAGGTTCAACATTTTTCGTATACTTATAGGGATTTAAATCGACACGCGGTGTGTCTGAATGAATGGATAAGTTTATATGGACGTTCTATTTATCATGGGGTTTGAGTAAATACCGAGACAAACCCACATGGCTCGACTTTTGTGGGAAATATTGACGTTCTCTGACCCACTTCTAATCCGAGTTACTTCAATTCATTTGCCACACCTCTTTTCATGCTTCGCGAAAAAAAGTCTGGAGGCGAGTTGGCAATATTGACGGAAAATATAAACCGGGCCAACATTGGCATTTGTAGATCTCTATTTAAGGACATGTCATTTACGATCTTGAAATAAAGAAATCGACTCAACACACTCTGAACTCTAGATAGTGTATAGCATTCGAATCGACACACTTTAGTCAGGGACCCACTTTAGTCAGGGACACACTTTAGTCAGGGACCCACTTTAGTCATAGAGTTATGCCTTATCACGCTTTCCTTCTTAAATCCGTCTTAAAATAGGTTGTTATTGATATATGCTTGAAGTATAAAGCAAAAATGTAGACCAAACGATACAGACTTATCAAAATAGCAAAGAAAAAAAAAACACCTAAAGTCCTATTTATGGAATTTTCCTTTTCAAACGGGATTTCCCCAAATACATGTGAAAACGCCAACAAGAAAATAAGTTCGTGATTAGATAGCTCCAAGTGAAACCCGTATTTCCCCCACAACAAGATTTAAAACAAAAGATGCTTAACTGAAATAAAAGGGATTGTTTGATTTAGAATGCAAATATATATTCATGTACAAATCAGCAACACTGACACAGAGAAGTGCATAACAAAGAACATTCTGAATTAATAATGAGCTAGTTAAATGTATTATGATTGTACTATTACCATCTCTAGTTCTTATTTTCACTGCTGTGGTATATGGTAATTTGGAATTCATTTGTTTAAAAAAGAAAAATAGAGTGATTGAAGGAGAAATTGGTCATTTATTAGCAATTTCTCCTTTAATCCCAATATTTTCAAGGTGAAGGAAAAAAAGTAATTAAGGTTTGCCAGGTGTTATAATTACCTTTCCTGTATCTTAACAGAGACCTTTCAAAATATTTCTCTAAATGTCAAAACTCAAAAGGGGTTGGTTTTCTTGAAGACTTTGTCTTATTGAGTATATTTTCATACATTCATCATTTCTCTTTCAGAATATGGAATTATTATTGTTGAGCAAGCTGAAATGGGAAATATCTGCAGTGACACCTCACGATTTTTTAGAACAAATATTGAGTCGACTTTCATTATACAAAGCACACACGGATTCGATTCGAAAACATGCGCTGATCTTCGTCGCCCTATGTGTTTCAGGTAATTATTTACAATTTCGTTTCTTTGTTATCAATGAATTTACTGAATTGGGACACCAAAAAGCCAATGTGGCTTTGAACTTTTTGAAAAACTGCATGAATTTAAAAACATTGAGACAACTCGCATCTATACCTCTCTCATACTATTTTGATAGAGATGTATCGGAGATTGAAAATGTTAGTTATTGAAGTCTTCATACAGTGTAATACTTTCCAAGCTGGGTTTTGCCACTGACTTTTAACCCATAACCAAACAATAATGACATTTGACCAGTTTGTTGCAGTTGACTCTTGAAAACATTGTTGGAAAAGAAGAAATTGCTCATAACGAGCAATTTCTCCTTTTCCCACAATGTTTTCTGTCCTATCACAAGATCATTTTTCGATTTCATCACATTTTGAAATGTCATATGCAAACTCTTTCAATTTGGAACAGTCGAAAATTTGGCATTTGGTAAAGGGTTAAAACAGAAATCACACCATTGGGATGCCTTGGTTGCCATTATTAGGATTGCTTTACTTTCCATTGAGACATTTAAATTCTTTTGACAATAACCCAACCACAAGGTTCATGTAGGGTCTTTATTGGTCCCTTTGTATTTTCATCAGCTGGGAATTTCTGTGGTTTTATAGCCCTACCCCTTTTTGGGATGCAAATGACGTTTGACTTCTGTAAAGGGACTAAGATGTTTGATTTCAAGGTTGGCAGTTAAGAGAAATATTCAGTTTTTAAGCTGAATGTTACTTTTGCCTAATGCTTAGCCTTTCATTTGAACATGTATTTGCTCATAAATAATGATAAATGACTTTTGGCATAGCCACACTATTGTCTTGCAATGAACCCCCTCTCTGAGACTTATTTCATTTTTAGTAATGAAAATAAAACATTGCACAAAAAGAAGAATTGCCTATACCAAGCAATTTCTTCTTTTATTACAACATTTTTGAAAGGTTATCATTTGCAGATACCTTAGCTTAATGGAAATGCATGAAATTTACACAATAATGGCTAATCACGAAATAAAGTAAAGAGACATTGAAGGTATTTTAAGAATTTTGCTAAACATGAGCATTTACATGTCTCAAATAGTTACCTGTACAGATAAAATAAGATGATTGCTCCCAGGCAATTCATTGAAAATATATCAAGGTAATTGGATTCATTGAAGCTTAAGCATGGTCGAGTTACATCCCTTTGCGCCAAAAAATTGGAAAAAAATGAAAAAAATACTGCATGGGATATAAAAGCATTCATATTGAAATTAGTTCTTAAGTCCGATCACTTTGGTCTTCTCAGTGTACATGGATCGGTGTTGGAATTTTTAGCTTTACAACTATTACTTCCGGCCACAACCAATGTAAACCAAGAATGACTGAAGAAATCTGATGAAAGAATTAGTTTCAAAATGGTGGATTATGGGTATTCTACCTTTATTTATACGGGTCACAAAATCTTAAATGAAGGTCTTGGCTCAAAGGTCACAGGACTTGGTATTTGAAACCACTTTGTACCATAGGGCGGTGGGACAGGAAATTAGTGTTAGAGGGATTTAAAATTTCAATTTCACACCTGCCTTCATTTGACCCAAATTTTGGTCTTTACCTCTCTTCTATGTCTTGGGGTACATCAATTTTGGGGTATTCAACGGGGTTTTTTTTTGTTTGTTTTTTTCCACTTTTTTTTTTTCAGTTCATTCATAAAAAAGTGAGTGAAAAAATGTGCCTGAATCAACATCACTTAAAAGTTACTCCGGATATGCTGATAAAACTTTTTACTTTAATCCAAACCCTTAACCTGTGCCTTCGTAATCAAGACTTCAGACTACAGTTGGTTTTTTTTACTTTTTAAAAGTAACACTTAAACAGCCCACGACAGATACTGATACAAACAGTTTTAAGTTTTCTTATTTAGACAATGTTTTAATATAAACTGTTGTTTATGCCATGATAATGTGAAATTAAAGTGTTTTATATTTATATCTTATAATGAGGAATTTGTAAAAGTTCAAGTTGATAAACCTCTATCTATAAAAAAAAACTTCACTTGTTCACTGGATTTTTAATCAGGAGATTTCTGAAAAATCAAAATAATGCACAAGATTAACCCATTACCAAACAATAAAGACATTTGACCAGTTTGTTGCTGAAGACTCTGGAAAACATTGAGGAAAAGGAGAAATTATACTTAACAAACAATTCATCCCTTTCCTACAATGTTTTCTGCTCTTTCAGAAGCTATTTTTCAATTTCATCACATTTTGAAATGTAGTCTGTAAACTCTTTCAATTTGGAACAGTTAGAATTTGGTGTTTGGTAAAAGGTTAAGGCTCCAATAGGGATCTGGTTATCATGACATTTAGCTTGGGTTGGGGTATTATGTATGGGGATCAGTAAGGGCACTGCCAATCTGTGTGACAAAGTTATGAGAAGGGATTTTAAAGGCAGGGATTTAAAAAGGGAATTATTGTAGGGGCTTACAATCAGGGGGTCCCTGTATAACTTAGGGATTTCTTAATCTCTTCTCCTCCATTTTCATGGGAAGGAAATCTTGATAGGGGCCGAGTGACACGACTTGCTTTGTATTGAGGTTTAACCCATTTAGTAATATTGACATTTGAGTGACTTGTGACCCCCTTTTTTGTATAAGCAGGAGAAATATTGTCATTGTGAGAATTTGGGAAGTTTGACTTTTGGTTTAACAACTTTGTGGCTAAATGGGAAATTTCTTCTTCATATTATTTCTTATTCTGTCACAATTGATTTTATCCTTAAAACAGAATAAGATGCTTGAAATTGTAAGTTGTCATGATGAAATGCATAAGAACAAGTAAGTTAACATATGCTTAAAATCTAAATCAATTTAAATCACACTTCATCAGTTCTCATCAAATTGAAGAAAGAAAAACCAAAGTAGACAAACAAGCAAGTTTAAAACGTAAAATTTGTTTTCTTTCAGATTGTAAATTTATGATGTATCCACCCTCCATGATAGCGGCAGGAAGTGTCGGCGCAGCGATACATGGGTTAACCAGTTTACCGTCAAATTTAGGCGACGATGTACTCGACAGTCTGCATGAGATTACCGGAATTGAAATGGTAGGCACCTTTATTAACACTTTCAACAATTTTTTTCAACAATATATGATTACCAGACTAATCTAACAGTACAAGGCTAGGCAGAACGGTCTTGTTCAAGAACACTCTACAGTGGAATGATTCAAACTGGCTGCTGTCGTGAATGGATTTCAGGTTTTCTTAGTCTCAAATCCATGACATTTAACTCTATGCCTCTATTTATCTATTGGATATTATATGTAAGGAAAGTTTTTAAAGATTTTGCAGCAGATCACTTTAGATATAAATACATTGTGTCAAAAAGAGAAGTTGCTCATTCCTGCCATGACCAAATAACATACTTAATTAAACTGCCATTGAATACACACTTAAAGCAGAACTTCCCAGGGTCTGAGTTTGTTTTATCGTAAAACGTTTCATTCATCAGTGAAAATGGATGTAATTTGATACTCAGAGCATGTGGTGTGTTCTATGAATGGGAGGATCGGAGAAAAATGTATGTACTCTACTTACTTCTGAAAAATACCAGACTAGTCATGTGACCTGATAACAAAACTTTCCTCCTATAAACTGCTGACTTTGGTCTTACAAAAACAAGCTATTGGTGAACTTTGATGCATACTTCTTAAACCTTTCCCAAACAACAAATTTTCGACTGTCCCAAATTGAAAGAGTTTGCAGACGACATTTCAAAATGTGATGAAATAGAACAATTTTCTTCAGAAAGAGAAGAAAACATTGTGGGAAAAAACCTTAGCGAGCAATTCCTCCTATTCCCACAACATTTTCTGTCAAATGTCATTATTGTTTTGGTAATGGTTAAACCAGTTTCTTAAGCAAAGGGAATTCGAAACTTCCTGAGGGAAGGTTAGAAATGTTTTTGTTGATGTGAAAAAGGTGGCTTATCAGTTATCAGCTTCACTTAATTTAACACAGACATTTGATTTTCTAGGTCACTTCAAAAGTGACCCTTTTTATGCAATAACAGTTTGTGTGGTCGTGCCTGCATATGTTTTCACATAGTTTGTTTTGAGTGAAAGGGATTCGTAGAATTATCGTTAAGAAAATTGGATATAAATGGATTTTTTTAGGTTTATTTACATTGCATATGTAAGATATCCTTCTTAAAAGACTTTGCATCAGACATCTTGCAAAAGCCTACATATTATTTTCTGTGAAGCATATGAGAAATTATATTCTTTGTGAAAATATGGTCATGTTTCAATCCCAAATTGAAAGAGTTTGCAGACGACATTTAAAAATGTGATGAAATTGGAAAATAATCTTCTTAAGAGGTAGGAAGCATTGTGGGAAAAGGAAAAATTGCTCGTGACGAGCAATTTCTCTTTTGCCCACAACGTTTCCCTGAGTCGTCTGCAACAAAGTGGTTTACTGTTGTTATTGTTTGGGAAAGGGTTAAGAAATCATAAGACACTAAACATAGAGATCATGATAAAAACATTATTGGGTAGTGGTAATTGGCTATGAACAAAGATCTTTCTCATATTTAAATGCACTTTTTTAATCATTTCAGGATTGCTTGAGGAGTTGTCAGGAACAAATTGAACAGACAATAGCTGTGAACTTATCACATAGTAATGAAACGACATCAAATGTTGAAACCACATCGAAAATGGAGCATTCTTCGTCATCATCTTCATCATCATCATCGCATCTTTCGCACGGCCAGCACGATCAACATGCGAAGGAACAACCAACTACCCCTACTGATGTACAGGATATTCACTTTTGACAAAGTATTTAAGTTTTACCGGGGAAATAAAGAAATGATAATATCAGAGACTTTTTAGCACATACCGTTATAATTGAAAAGAAGGAATGCAACTTACAGGTGAAGCCTATTTCAAAACTCTGACCAGTGTAACTGCATTTACAGGTTTATGCTAGAAAATTTGGGTTTTATGTTGATAGAGTTAATCGGAATGCCAACGACAATCTTTGTCAAATGTCATTTGCTAGAATTGAAGAACTATATCTAGCCGTCTTACATCAACCTTTTGAACTTGTTTGGATTCTTTTGCAGCAGGGAAGCGTTTTGAAACATTGTGGCAAAAAAGAAGTAGCTCATTATCAGCAAATTTCTCTTTTGTCACAAGTTCTCAATGTGATTCCTTAGGAATGGTATGGTATATTTTACATTTGGAATAAGAACAAAAATTCAAAATTGACTGCCAGACCATTATTAAAACATGCCTTGTGTATTTTTTTCTTAAGACAGGCATGAATGTCATGATCACAAATATTTCATTAATATAAAGCATTATGAACAAGACAAGTGTACTGCCATATTTTATTTTGAATTAAAAATTCACTTTTAAACTGCTCAAGCTTGAAATGGGACCAATATAGAGTTATATTTGTATACAACTTTCTTATGCATTCATTCGCCCAAAGTATTTAGATATCTCAAATCATCGAATCAAATCTTAAGATTTTTTTTTTCTTTATTAGAATCATGAGAGAACTGGGATTTTACCTGTGATTTTATAAGCCGGATATATTGATCAATGTTTTTGTCTTGATTTCTTGTTTAAGTTGAATTAGAGTTAGGTTTTGATGTTAGTTAATCAGAGATCTGAACAGATTTCTTAGATCTGCACCCATGTTCAAGAGATGTTCCAATGATGTTCTTTTTCCATGTTGATTTAAAAGTTGAGTTATTGTTTAAGAAGGAGTTTTATAATTTTGTTTATATAATTGTAAATAGTCCATCACCAATAAATAGGAAAAAAAAGAACAAAAAAAATCATGTATCAATTGATTGCGAGAAAAGAATATACCATCTTTCTTACAGTGCATCATTCATTGCATTCTCACCCTTTCTTTAATCATATGATTCATCCAGTTTTTAACACTTGATGCTTAAAAACGCTTTTTTTCTTACATTTATCCCCTCAAAATTGTGATACAAACTTCTCTATTTTTTTAATTTTCATATTTTTGTATATAGCATGTTCTCCATTGAAACTCACTTATCAGCCACCTACAGTTTTCAAAACTATTTTTATTATACTGCCAAATTTCATGTTATCATGTATGACTGGAAACAAAGTAACCTTAGGAGTTAATTGCTCGTAATGAGCAACATTCCTTTTCTTTTTGCTTTCAGTTTTGATTCGTATTCATACTTACTAAATTGTTTACCACTAGAGTCCATGTAGTGGCCATATAAGTGAGTGAATATGGTAAAAATCATCCGAAAATCATGCCAAATTCCCATCATTCATTTGAACATAAAATCATCGCCACACTTTTCATTGTAAGTATATACATGTATCAACAAATTCTTTTTTTAACACTTTCTAGAGTTCCTCCAAAAATGATCAAAGTTTACAGTTTAACCAGCATTAAATAGCCTTTCTTTGATTAAGCACTTCTAATAAGAGCAAATTAAAGGTTCAGTGCAAGACAATAATAAATCATTCTCAAAAGTGATCAGTCTGCTATAATAGTGCACTTGTCTCTCCAAATAGCATCCAATATCTGTGAGCCAAAAACAAAAATAATTGGTTTGCTCTCTACTCATTAATATTAACTTTTCTGACATTTGTATGATAGCAGCTATAGTTTCCATTTGATGTAACTTTTAACCATATAGCAATGATTAGATAATTGCAAATTCAATATTTGTCAGAGACAGTTATCATTTAGTTTAACAACAATTTCTTACATTGTCACACTCATATGATCATTCATACAAGATGCACAACAGTTAAAGGGACCAATTCTTCCAGGTTGAATAGTGCTATGTTTCATTAATCACGTATATAGAGCTCACCTATCTATTGCTGTTTCCTTTTTTCGACATGTTAACAATATTTTTCTTTTTTCAAGAAACGTTTTTGTTTATGTGTTTCTTTTATTACTGTTATATGTGATTATTATTTTTTCTCAATATTGCTCTGCAGTAAGTTATTTATTTATATATCACAAAGGGCCAAGCCTGCGCATTAATCATTCCCTTTGTTGTCATAACAAACTATTTGATGTTAATTTCAAGTAAAACAAGCCAATTTTTTCAGATTGTTTTACATTCATAATTTTGGCTACATTGAACTTAATTTCAATGGACTGATTTCAAACAGTGATGCACAATCTTTCTCTAATTTTAGTGTGACATCCAAAATATACAGTAAAGAATCACTTAAGTTTCATCATGTCTAATACAGGAACTTACTGGTTTCTTCTTGTATTCATTAAGAAAAACATGCTCTTTTCATTTAACAGGGGCAATACGTCTCTTAATCATTTAATAATAGAATCAATTTACACCTCCTAAAAGGTTTAGTTTAGGCTTGTTTCTACATTGAAATTGTACACAAGTGGTTTGTTTATGAGATCAAAGGGATATTTGGCCAAAGCAACAAATCCTGTGTTCTTGTGAGACCAAAATGCTCTCCTTCACAGTTTTGTGTGCACTAGAGGCCTTGCATAAAGAAAAAGATATGTGTTCAGTCATCAACTTATTTATGGAAATCTCATGCGACAAAACAAATTGACTAGATTAAGCAAAAAAGCAGACTTAATGCATACATGCCAAATGCTCAGCATATGCCAATAGGTTGCATAAAGCAATATCAAGCAATTTCTTATTAAAGCTAGCACTGAATTTATATTTGCTTGCTGAAATAAACATTTAAAGCATGGGTACAAAGGTCGTTTTTTTGCTTACTGAAGGTCAAATTAAAGTTTGAATTTAGTGTTTATTAGATTGCATTTTTTTAAAGGTACATTATGAGTGCCTTTTGTAATTAATTATGGACATTAGAAATTAAATAGATGTGTGTATACAAATGTATATTATAATGTGCATTGAGAAAAAAAAAGAAATACAATGAAAAGTCTTATGATTTTTCATGAACAAAAAAATAAGTGAAAGCCTGGGAAGATATAGAAAATGCAATAAACATGCCCCTTTGATATGTATGTTTATGGAAAACCATGTGATATCTATAAATAGGTACCTCTATTTATAATTAAAGAAACTTGAAACAGAAATGTCACATGATTGACTTGTATATTTATTTTTACATTTCCGTCAACAGTTGGGCTACCTCCGAAGATTTGGAATCCCGTATTTTATTTCAAGGGTTCATTGCAAGACTTCAACAACTCTTTCACATAAGTGTAGGACTTGCTACAGTCTTGCATTTAACTTGTGACTTGTGTTATTGTCTGTATTTTCGATTGTTCCTGCTTTAACATGGACAGAGTTAGAGATCAACATCAAAGCTGTATTCAGGAAGAAAGTCTACCTCAGAATGTAGTGCATCTAAATATGTGGAACGAAATTTGGAAATCTTTGAAATCTGAGTCCATTTCTTCATATAAGATTTAGTGATTGTTCGAAATTAAAGGCAAGAGAAAACAACAATTTAAATGAACGGAGAAAAAAGAGATTTATTACAATTGGGTTAAAGCCTTTATATAATATCTGGAATTATTGCTCACTTTGAACAAATTTTTCTTGTGGAACAATGTTCTTTTTTTACCAACTTGCTTGTTTTGAGCAATTTTTCCTTTCTACACGCTGTTTTCTTAATTTGGCTAGTTCAGCTTTAAAGCAATTATACATATATGAAGGAAAGTACTATGGAGATTTCATCAAATATTATCTTGAAATCCGAGCAATTATAAATTTCAAACACACTGGGTATATTAGTGGATACTGCATGTTAAGACAGCTTTGATGAAAACTTTTAAGACTAAGATCAACTTTTCCTTTATGATTATCTTTTCGTACTTTGAACCTTTTGGGTCAATCCTTTTACGGTTCTTGTTTACAGATTTGAGGAAAGTTTCCATTGAAAACCGTCTGTGCATTTCTCAGGTTTATTGACAAATTCTGAAGTGGCTCTTTTTCATTGAATGTTATACCAAAATACAAAATTTGTATTGTTTTAAGGACATTTCTTTTTTCGACCAGCAAATTGTCTCATCTGTGAAGAAGGGCCTTCAATTTTTCTCAAGAAGCAGATAATAAAAGCTCAATCCCTTATAAGGGGTTTTGTGTCTGGTCTAACTTGAAAGCAACAGCAGACAGCAATCATGGAATATGTGAAATTATGTTTTGAAAGATAGCAACTAGGAGAAATATGTATAAACTCTGTAATTGGCACTTAACAAACAAACAATATTGCTTTAGATGTTACGATAATCACTTCTTGTGGAACCAAGCTGAGCTGTATTTTTGAAAAGAACTCGCTTTTTATTATCTAGATACCCAAACTAACTTAAAATTATCACAAATCTTCCTTTACAGTTGGTGTGGTTGGATTTTGGAAGAGACTGTTAACATTAAGTTTACAACAAATCTGATAATTTTCGTTAGGAAAGTTGAAGGGAATGCTTATTCATACAAGCATATCATACTTCTTTTCTTAAGAAAATTATTCTCCTAGGGCAACCAATGAATTGCTTTTTAAGTTAATAATTTCAAAAGTATGAGAAAAATGTGTCATGCTTACAGAGCATTTTGGGTTGAGATCTTTGAAAGTTTTCTTGCTTTTAAATGTGTCTAAATTTTGGGTTTTATCAAATTGCAGCTTAGCTTAGCTGGAAATGATTATGTACGATGTAGGCAGGGTTGTTTAACCCTTTACCAAACGCGGAATTTTCGACTCCCAAATTGAAACAGTTTGCAGACGACATTTCAAAATGTGATTAAATTTCAGAAAATATTGCGGGAAAAGGAAAAAATGCTCATTACAAGCAATTTCTCCTTTTCCGTCAATGTTTTCCAGAGTCGTCTGCAACAAACTGGTGAAATGTTGTTATTGTTTGGTAATGGCTTGAAGGCCAACTGACTGTATATTCTATTGTTGAACACAAAGTATGTCCAAGGGTAGAGGGGTTTATTTTTTCAGGAATTTTGATTAATAACTGAAATATAGTAGGAGTCTTTCAGAATCTTAGATTGTATTATAAACTGTGATAACCACCTCTTATTTTCTTGGACTCGTGTAATGTTATTCAGAGGGTTTCGACAAACATTGAAGGCTGAGAAATGTTTCAACGAGCATTGACTACTCTCATGCCTTTCTATCGAATAATTTGTATGTTTTTTCGATTTTAAATGCATTTTGTTAAAAAGAGAAACTTTCAAGGAAACTTGTGTTCGAATATGTATGTAATCTTTACCAATTCACTGTTCTGATAAAAGACGTAAACATTTTCCATTTTTTTTTTATTGCCTAATAAAAGATGGTGAAAACGTTTTGACAAAAGAAATAATTGCTCATATTGAGCAATTTCTTAAATTTTTTTTTTGTCAAAATGTTTGCTTAACATGATTTTGAATCAATATAACAGGAAAAAAGTTTACATGTGCACAATTGTTTCTTTCAAAGTTGGCTCTTTTAAATATGCATGATAATGGAGAAAGTAAATGTGCTTGTACAGCCTTTTTGGCCACTGTCCCAATTCATGAGTCCATTTTGTTCTTTGATTTTTCTATCCTTAAAACTTTGATTAAAGTTGTAAGAGTGAGTGAAAAAGTGGGAGGTAAAATGGCGCTGATCTTGTTCAATGTAAACCAAATTTGAATGGATTAACTGTCATCTTTGATCTATATCAACCCTTTCTCAAACAACAAATTTTGGATTGTCCCAAATTGAAAGAGTTTGCAGCCGACATTTCAAATGGGATGAAATTGAAAAATATTCTTCAGATAGAGCAGAAAACCTTGTGGGAAAATGAAAAATTGCTCATTACGAGCAATTCTCCTTTTCCCACAATGTTTTCTAAAGTCGTCTGCAACAAAGTAGTCAAATGTCGTGATTGTTTGGGAAAGGGTATATACTTATTTGAAGTATTCTTTTTTATTGCAATGAAATAAAAGATTAAAACACAATCAAATATACTTGTTAGATCCTTTACCCATGAACATCAGATTTTGCAGCTATGTAGATGTTAATTTGTTTGAATCCATCGAAGCTCTGCCATGGAGGCTCAGCAATTCTACTTCTTGGAGTCTAGACAGATAGCAGAAATTTTGTTCATGACCACGATTTTGTTCATGACCAAGATTTTCTTCCACATATGTTGCAGAAGAAATAATAAACCATTAGGACTAAAATAAATCTTGGTTATGATGAAACCTTACTTTGTAGTACAATGATTTCTTATTTATTATGAAAGGAGAATAAGGAGCAAGTTCAAAGCAAATTCTTTTTTCCTGTTGATTTTAAGTGTCACCGGTATGCAAACAATTAAAATGTTGCATTTCTGAACTGAAATGGTGTAGATTAAATTTCTTTAAAAAAAAGTTTACAACAAATCAGTGCCATTTAAAATGTTGAAAGAAAGAATTTCGGAATGTAGGTCTAATTTATTTTTCTATATGTATGATTTAGAATTGATTAAGTGTATTTGAGTATTTAAGAGTAACTCCGAATTAAGACTATTTAACTATATTTTATATTTTTTGAAATTAAGTAAAGCTAAGACTTAAAAAGTGTTGAGCATGCACCATTTTACCAGAGTTAGGCAATGTATAGATATAGACCCATTCAGATATTGTTATGGCTATGATATTAAATGTCAGTAGTAAGCCTTCCTTAACCCTTTCAATCTTAGATACTCATTTTCGAACATGCAACTTATCGTTAAAGAAACTTCTGTGACAATAGGTGAAATTGCTTGAATTTCCCCTTTTGTCCCAATGGTTTCTTCTTAAAAGCACAAGTAGAATGTCATTTTCGCTGATCGATGATTGCTGTTTTCTGTTGCTTTCAATAAAGACAAGTCATACAATGGCATTTCTGGTCGAGGGTTATACCAGTTTCGACATTTGTATTGCCATATGCTGGCATATTACACTACGTTAAACAAGGGCTCTGTGTGTCGCCCTTTTGAATGGTCTTTGAAACAAATAAGTTTAAAGTTTGTAAAACTGTTTAAAAAGCAAAGAACATTTTAGGGCCCCGAACCGAGTACTGGTGAATCCAGGAAAGCTGTAACATAACTGAAAAATTGTTGACCTGGCAATGAACCCAATATCAACTTTTTTCACCTTTTTCTTCAAATTACAGGCACGTCGGTCATAATTTGCCGTTAGTCTTAACAGAGTATACAATTCCGGAATTAAACAAGAAATGCAAATCAAATCGGTTGCAAAAGGAATGAAACAACAAAGGAAGCCAGATAAAAATGGTGCATGGTGGCTCATATTTTCGTACTGTCATTTTAACTTTATGACAAGTTTCGTAAAACTCTCTTGTTTTGAATGACCACCGAATTTGATCACGTGCTTGTCATACGTCATACCATGTTTGACCCTTGACCACAGTTTCGTCTGTAAAGGGGTATTTTTTATCCAGGCCTTCTTTAATAAAAAGCAATAAAATGGTTTATCCTTATAATAAATATATTTTTGTTCGGGTTTTCATTTCTTTCTCGTGAGGACACGGTTGGTTTGCAGTCTATCGCACAACCATGGCAGAAAAATAGTGAAATTCTGCCCTAAAATCGCTAAACCGGAAGTTGAATGAAATCGCCAATAGCGCTGAAGGTGCGTGTAAAGCAAAATGATTGAGGATACATTTGAAAATTTCTTTGGGCAACATCTCGAGGAAAAAACAGCTGCTACTACCATTACTATAACTATTATTTCTGAGAACAGAGACTGAACGATAGTCTATTTTTCGAACATTTGGACATTTTACGATTTCCAATGAGGCAACAATTATAATAATATAGAGAAAAACAAAGTTAGTAAGTCCGGACTACATTCCTAGTTTCAAGAAGGTATTAGTCCGCACAGCGAAGGCGGATGTATGATACGTAATTGAGTTCAGACCGCTGTTTGTGTATCGATAGAGTACCGTCCCTCAAAAAGTGGTATGTAAATTCAATGGACTAAGGTGCTGACGCACCCTTAGAAGGTGCTGACGCACCCTTAGTCCAAAAACCAATTTTCGTCATCAGCAGCATGGTGGTGCGGTAGAGCGTTCTCCAGCCGTGGAGAATGGGTATCGACTGTACCTTGATATAAAGTGAGCGACAATGTTTTGAAGAATGTAATGTGTCAAATATCTTAAGAGTGCCTCAGACAACAAATGTATAGTGGAGTGGTAGAGTGTCGGCCTCTTGTACCGAGCGTCCCGGGTTCGAATCCCCATTAAGCTTGATACATATTTCCGGGACTCACCCACAAAACGGCGCGAGTATTGGTTTAGAACCAAGAAGCATTGATCAAGAGTGGCTTTGAACAGGCTTTAAGCTTCCTCCACGATCAATGTAAAACAAATAAGGTTAATAAAAAAAAAACACATAACACCAAAGATGGGAGAGTACAGAGGTTCCAACAAGGTTATGCACTGACATCACAGAAAGATAAATACAGTATAAGCAACGGTCCCTGTGCCTTCCGCAGCGCCATGAACACCATCGTCGTGTCCTCTTTACAACGGGTCCGTCTGTCAAATATTTGGTCTTAGACTACCTTGGTCGCTGAATTGTTTTTTAGCAAATGCTCATTATGAAATCGGAGTTAACAGATTGTGACACAACTGCACTAATACAGCACATGCTCCAGAGGTCTATTTCCAATTGTCTTGGAATTAAATCTTCATCTCTTACAGGAGTGGAGTATAAATTATCAGTATTGTCCGAAATCGTGAACGGATAAGTGTATGATTAGTGCAGTTTTTCTATAACCATTATACGGACGATAGCAGTAAAAATCTTGTATTCACGGACAAGTAAATCAAAATCAGATTTCGCCAATCTTGCCATTGCTTGATCATACCGCGCTTTGACACACAAACAACAAACGCCTTCAAAAACCATTGTGACTAGAGAAGAAATGGCATGTACCAAGCAATTTCCCTTTTAGATGTAACGGTTTCTACGCAATATCGAAAACAATCTACAACATCCAAAGGAACCTTGAAGCCTTCTGTATGTTTGTTGACCAATCCAATCATCAACATTTTGAAGTCCACTATAATCAGACTTTTCCACATATCTTATACTATTCTACTCTCTCAGCCATATTAAAGGTTTATACGTTTTCTGTTTTCAAAGATGGTGGAATCGGACTCGGGAGAGGTTCATTAAAAAAAGACACGTGTTGCCCAAATGATTTTCACAACAACTAGGCCAGAATAAATAGAGAATAGATGGTTGGTGTCGTGAATCGGAAATGTTATCGGGCAAGGCTTAGGAATATTATCCGGTGAGCCGAAGGCGAAACGGATAATATTCCGATGCCGAGCCCGATAACTTTTCCCATTCAAAGACACCAACCATCTATTCTATTTATCCTGTTACCTTTATCTATTCTTTCAAACAAACAAAATGTAAATAAAACACGAGAAAAACGGAAAAAATAAGTAGAGAATGATGTAAACATGACGTCATATCGTTCTTATGACGTCATGACTAGTCGCGTGCATGTATTATATGGTTAGTGCCGGATATCACAAATGTTATACGGCACCTAGTTATCTGTCCCGAAATGGCACTAGTGACAGGATAACATAGAATATCGCACCAACCCCCGAATATGAATTAAGTCATAGTTTTAATTGATTTTGAATGGCTAAAGGCTACCTTGTTTGTCGATACTTTTAAGATTTATAATGTTGGTTATCATTTATCTCGTGTACTAAAATAGACAACGTTTTCATGAGGAAAAACAATCTTAAACTTTTAATTATTATTACCCAGTGCTACTGTAGAAGTCCTTGAGGTAGATCCGTCTTAAAACAAGAATATTGTTGAAAACTGTGCGAAACTCAAATTTTCATACCAAACTTTAATTTACGAAAGTCATGGGGAAGTAAATATCTGGTTTAAGCGATGCAAAAATAAAAGAGCTAGGTTTCACAATAGGCACATGCAACTTGCAAGGAGGAATACTGACTTATTGCTTAATACTTTCAGAGAGCACTGTATGATACACAGAGAAAGGAAACTCACTTAGGCGCATCAGCTTCTAAAGAGTTGAAAAAACGCAATGACACTCATTTTGAGAATTATCTTTTTGTCATAATGTTTTCTATGCACTTTTATCAAACACAGTTCAACGTTTGGTACAGGAAAAAGGCATAGGCCTGTGATTCTCATGGCTTCCCTGGATCCATAAGTACATGGCTAGGACTCTGAAGTGACTTGCCAAAGGCCACTCCCATGAAATCAGTGGTGTCGGTGAGGCCGGAACCCCCGAAACCTGAGTCCACCACCTTAACCACCGAGCCACGTCTAGTATCTGCTGCTGTATCCCTCTTTTGGATTAAAAAAAGTCAAAATTTCACATGCATGGGATTATATGAAATTATGCACGCTTAGTATTTGATGCTATAGCGACCCACTGTCTTAACCCTTTACCTTAATCTTTGCAGTCTACATTTCAAAATGTGATTAAATTTGTAAATTATCTTCTGAAATGGACAGAAAACATTGTGGAAAAAGCAATTTCTCATTTTCCCCACAATGTTTTCCGGAGTCGTCTGGAACAAACTGGTCAAATGTCGTGATTGTTTGATGATGGGTTTAGACAAGGCGTGCGGTAGACAAACTATTTACGAGAAAACAACATGAGATATTGAAAGGTTGTGGTTACTGAAATGACGAATGAGACTGGTACGGTATTTGATATTTAGTTAAAAGTCAGGTATATCCTAGTCCAAATGATCAAGACGTAGATACTTCATTCTACACATTTACAGATTTGATCTTCCGAGTTATGAACATGTTTATCCTCGTTCTGTACCAAGATTCCTAATTTGGTTCTTGCTTTATGCCGTTTCAACAAGCTTTCAGTTATCTCAAATCGACCGACCCATTTATATGTCTGTGTTTTTAATTTGTAGTTAAGAAAAAAGAGAAATGCCTGTTTGAGTAATACCTTTACCAACTTATGTTTTTTTATCCCTTCTTAACCATTTCCTTGAATTGGTATGTGTTTCTAGGTCAATTTAAAAGCAACAGCAGACGAAACGTATACAGTATGATATATGTGATGTATAAAATTTTGTGTTAAAAGCAGACATTGCTTGGTGCTAGTTAAAAGCCATTTATTATCGTGTAAAGTTTAAAACTTAAATCCTACGAAACATGATGGTGCCTTTTTGACTAAAAGGCATTAGAAAAGTGTTTGAGTAAGGCGAAACTGATTTACATCGATGGTAGCTTAAAAGACAACACAATAGTGTCATGTGACACGTCATTGCAAGCGCATCGGAGAGACGATTCCAGTGACGTGTTACTATGCCATATTACTTTCTTTCTTTTCTTTCTCTTCTTTTTTCTGAATTACGGGTATTGAATGATTGTATGCCCTCTTTTCAGCTTGGTCAGCATAAAAAATCATTCCTGCAGTGTTGAGTAGCATGATCACTTGAAGGTCGTCTGATCGTAAATAGTTCCCTATTTATTCAAACCAGTCTGCATTCCGACCATTGTGTAATGCGACCTTTATTGATTAAAAAGGTCAATTGATCACCGATCATTTATCGATTAATTACCACCGTATTCATTATATATCAGCAATACCCCGATAAGGCAATAAAAAATAGGTCGCGAAATCTAATGACCCCAAACCGGGGTAGCGCCGTATTTATTCCTTATCGTTGAACCAAACGACACTTTTCTATCATACCATATTGGAAAACTACACAGACGATAGATAGTTCAAGACGAAAAAAGATATGATTTGAAATAATAAGCCCTTGAGAGGATAACAAGCGTTGTTGGAAAATTGCAAAAGCCTACTCGTTTTAACCAAAGACCTAATAAAGTTTAATAGGTCTTTGTACGAACATGTATTGATTTGATGTTATTTTCTTCTTGTGGCACAGATGATTTATAATTCATTTTTCATCCGAAGCAGATAGAAATTGTGGGATTGTTAGTTAAGGGACATATTCTTTACCCCAATAACGCACATCTTTAACTCAACTTAGATCAGTCTACGCCATCTTGGAATGGGTAACCGGTCCACTTTGAAAGCAAGATAAGACGACAAAAGTTCAACTAAGGAAACATTACCATTTTATAGCGTAGGCTTGAAACTATTATTGCAAAAAGGATGGGTTGCTCGTCATGAGCAATACATCCTTTGCCACACAGATTTCGTAAATCATCTAAGGAATATACTGCAATTCGCGGTATCACGGATTAACTGATTAACTCTTTCGCAACCGTTTCTTTAGTGTGTGATTGTTTCTCATGACATACAGTGCTGTCACGATAGTTTATTTTGTTTTTTCTCATCATTGAACAAGCACATACGTTAAATTACTAAAAAGATTAAAGTAAACATACGAAAAAAGCGCACAAAGTATGAAGTCCACAACCATCTTAGCAGTTTGGACGACGCTCTACCAACCGAGCTAACCGGTCATCTTTCCTAACACACCTTATGATAAAATGATAACGAACATCTAGGTAAAATAATGTTTTCTCTAATCATTTACATACTTTATCAGCCGTATGTCCCAGACACTAAGTAATTGGATGAACTAATGAGGTAACCTGTTATCGTTTTTTGTCTACGTGTGTTTGAAAATACGTTCGCTTTAGTAAACAACATTTTCATCAATGAAACAGACCTTACCGGAAGTTCGCTTGCAACGCCACCTGCATTCCATCACGGTTTCGTGCAAACGGGCTGCGTTTGGTTCTGCCTCTGGATTTAGCACGTATGCAGTTGGGGGACCTGGTTTAACCCATCACCTAGGGGGGCTTCGATTTGCTTTTCATTCTTGCTCTTCCAAAATCGAACAAATCAGCATTAAATGATGATGAATGACATTTTAGAAATTTCGATTTCGATTCAGAGGGTTATCAGAAACATTGTGACTTAGGAAGAAATTGCTCTTACGAGCAATTTCTTCCTAAGTCACAATGGTTTCTGTAAAGCCATTGTAATTTGGTTTGTATCGAGAAATGGAGGTTTGTGGGGTAATGAGTTAATTTTTACGTGCTATCAGGCTGATCTTGCAGAGATTAAATCAGCTTTTAGATCAAGTTTATATTAACCAACAACCATTAAAAGCCCCTTGTCTAACAGATTACAGCTTTCACTGTACTCTGGTATCGGGGTAAGGAAAGGATTTTTGGCGTTTAAGAATGAAGGCACAATTTACGAAACTGGTCCTGGAAATTACTTGCCAACTTTCGAAAGACGCAACTATAGAACCCAACAGTGCCAACATGTTTTATAAGTACATGTCGTCTTTTACTGACAAATCTTAAAATCTTAATCTATTCCGACAGTCTTTATAATTATTGGAGAACGGGAGAAATACATACTAAAAGCAGCAGGAGTAGCGGCCTATGACGCCTATCTGTATATGTTACACATTCATTGAGATGAAAGGTAGAAACTATAATTATCGTTTCGAACAGTTTCTCTTTTTGCCACGTTGGTTTCTCAAATCTTCGATAAAGGAATTAAATGTGTTATCATGGTGACTCAAAATGACATAAAGGATTACCAAACAATAACGACATTTGACCACTTTGTTGCAGAAGACTCTGGAAAACATGGTGGGAAAAAGAGAAATTACTCGAAACGAGCAATTTTCCTTTTCCCACAATGTTTTCTGCCCCATCTGAAAAGTGTTTTTTTTCAATTTCACACATTTTGAAATGTTGTCTGCAAACTCTTTCAATTTGGGACTGTCGAAAATTTGGCGTTTTGTAAAGGGTTTAATGTGTCGATTGTGAATCAAAGTAGTTTACAACTATTGGAATAAAACCATGACTGATCGAAATCAGGTGGTAATATCTCATGAACAAAAGACATTCAAATCAGCATGTAGGTAACTCATTCGGATGGAAGTACGCGCATCAACAAAAGTAGACTATCTGACGGTCGTATGCTTGAGTCCTAAAACTTCTTGCTTAACGATATGTTTTTGGCAATATTGGTGCAGTGGTAGAGCGTCGGTCTCTTGTACCGAGGGTCTCGGGTTCGACCCCCGTTAGGCGAGGAGAAAATTGCCGGGACCAACCCAAGAATCGGCACGAGTATTGGTGAAGTATCCAGGAAGCAGTCATCGAGAGTGAATTCAAGCGTTCGTCACAAACTATGTAAAATAAATAAGTTTAAACTATTTTATTCGTTTAATAATATAACAGGACTCACACTCAAATAGAAAAGGCTAAGACTAATTGACCCTAATGAAAAAAAATCTATTTCTTAATTTAATTTCTTATTGTTAAATAGAAACGACGTTACCTTATTATATGAAACTGTGATCGTAGACGATATTTCGATATGTAACACATTTAGTATATGTTTGTATGGGTTTTATCGTGTTAACAGTTTCCTTGGATATGTAAGTACTAGCTTTGATAAGTCTTGGAAATGGAGACTCCATGAAACCAAAGCTGCTTGTGAGGATCGAACATGGGTTTCACAGCTTACAAAATCACTGCCTTAACCATTAGGCCATACAGAAACATAAAATGTTCACTGTTTATCCTATTGACTTCGGAAGGGTTCATCGAGACACTTTATTTAGATTTATCTCTTCTTTTTGAATGTCAAAGCAGCATTTGGTTTTGTCACAGTTATTTTGTTAATTCCCCTGCCTAAGAGGTCTAAGGAGACAATGTGTAGCAAGGATTTACATCATGAAATACGAGATTCGACGAAAGGTCGACGTTTCGGACAACCATATCAATCGGTGTATAATGAATTGACCATGATGTTCTCTTTTGTACTATTATGTGGAGCCGTTGTGCCAATTAAACAAATCGATGGATAAAACCGATTCCACCCTACGACTCTGGGCCTTTTTTCAATTTTTTCAAATCTTTAATTGTTTGCTTCACGCGCATACCCGAATGTATGATGCAAACCAAATGATTGAATGACAAACCAGGCATTTCAAATAAGATAAGAACCAATACGCTGTTCAACAAAACTGCAAGACATTGCGAAGTCAAGTTGCAAGTAATGAAATGATCATTTCCTTCTAGCCGTTCTATAATTTAAGCTCTTTTTACGGTGACGAACAAATATTATTTTCTATCAGTGTATAAAATCAGATACGACCATTGTAAGGCAAAAAAAAATCATTTTTAATTAATATCACGGTTTTTGATCATGACTTATAGCGGCGTGTGAACAATTAGCCCAAAACTATTAAATCAGATAATTGGAGTAACACTTCACTCCGTAGCTTAAACTGTCGTCGCCGGTGAAGGTATGAACTCGTCAATTGGAAAGAAGGTAAAAAGTATATAAAAAAAGAACGAAAAAGCAGTATATGAATTCCCTAGTACCAATTATCACCAGGAGAATCTTTCCACTCAAGTCGATCTGCTAGTAAGCCTCAAATATGTTTTATCACAGTAGTTTTTAAAGCGTTCTGTGATTAATTCGGCAAATTGAGGTCTTACAAAGTAAATGGTTTAAAGGTTTTTACCATAAAAGTTATGAATCCAATCTTGTATAAGCGACTGTTGTAAAAGGAGACAGAATCGCCGAACCTTCTTGTTATAAAGCATCGGCAGACGGAAAATATAACATTCATATATTATCGATTTTGGAACGAACAAAGCCTTGTGTGTGAAAGCTGTATGTTCAAATCTATGGCATTGTCAGACCAAAGGCACTTAACAAGTACGTCCAAGAACGGGAACCTTTGGTTTTGACCCGTCATAAAGACCAATGAAACGTTGAATCGACTTGAAATCATCCCAACAACAGTCTGTCGACTGGTGATTGGGGTTTTATTACTATTTAAACATATTTTCAGGTAGTCCAGTTTATTGACAAAATCGGCAAGAGGTATACGTATCGTTTACGTATACATGACTTAACCCTTTCCCAAACAATAACATTTGACGACTTTGTTGCAGACGACTTTAGAAAACATTGTGGGAAAAGGAGAAATTGCTCGTAACGAGCAATTTTTCCTTTTCCCACAATGTTTTTTTGTCATATCAGAAGATTATTTTCCAATTTCATCCCATTTTGAAATGTCGTCTGCAAATTCTTTCAATTTGGGACATTCGAAATTTTGTTGTTTGGGAAAGGGTTAATCAAAGAGAGTCGCAGTGACCATTATAGAATGACCCCTTGGCCATTGGTCAGCATTTTTAATCCCTACCTTTCTCACCTTCGTCCAGACACGGGGGCGCTTGACCTACTCCCTCATAGGGGAATTTGTTACCGGTCGAAATTGAAAGCACCAGCAGACGACAAAACTAATATATGATTGAAATTGATATGATTTACGGTATCGTGTGGAAACCATTGTGACAAATGATGAGTTGCTAATTCTAAGGGAGTGATAAAGATAGCAATATAGCGAGATATAGAGAACGAGATAGAGATATATATATATAGAGAGAGAGATAGCGAGAGAGAAAGAGAGAACGAGAGAGAAAAATAAAGAAAGAGAGAGAGAGAGAGAGAGATAAAAAGAGAGATAAAAAGAAAGAGAAAAAGAAAAAAAGAGAGAGAGAGAGAGAGAGAAAGAGAGAGAGAGATAAAGAGAAAAAGAGAGAGAAAAAGAAAGAGAGAAAGAGAGAGAGAGAAAGAGAAAAAGAGAGAAAAAGAAAGAGAAAAAGAAAAAAAAGAGAGAGAGAGAGAGAAAGAGAGAGATAAAGAGAAAAAGAGAGAGAAAAAGAAAGAGAAAAAAAAGAGAGAAAGAGAAAGAGAGAGAGAAAGAGAGAGAGAGAGAGAGAGAGAGAGAGAGAGAGAGAGAGAGAGAGAGAGAGAGAGAGAGAGAGAGAGAGAGAGAGAGAGAGAGAGAGACACACAGAGAGAGAGAGAGAGAGAAAGAGATAGAGAGAGAGAGATTGAGGGAGAGAGAGAGAGAGAGAGAGAGAGAGAGAGAGAGAGAGAGAGAGAGAGAGAGAGAGAGAGAGAGAGAGAGAGAGAGAGAGAGAGAGAGAGAGAGTGAGAGGGGAGAGAAGGGAGAGAAATGATAAGTAGAGAAACAAATGTGACATTTCTGAGCAATTTATGATTTTGTCTCATTTTAAAATCATTGTGACAAGTGGTAATTCGCCCATTCTAAGTAAGAAAGAGGGAGAGGGAAAGGGGGAAGAACAGAGAGGGAGAATAAAGTGATAGAGAAAGAGATAAAGAGATTGATAGAGAGAGAAATAGGGAGAGAGAGAGGGGGAGAGAGATGGGGAGAAATGGAGAAAATGGTTTCTAGATTCTTCTGAAGCAGATGGATAATGTGACGTCTAGAGAAGAGAAGGGTTAATGGGGAATAAATACCTGTTGATTGCCCCCAGTCTTCCGTCTTAACTCAGGGCTATTACGTCACATAACTCTTCGCTAAACAAACATGCTCGTTGGGGGAAGGGGTTCTTAAAAGAACAGACTATTCCACACATTTATTTGACGAGCATACCATACATGGCCACGTTAACCATCAACTGCTTCGTGGTTATTGTTGGAAAAGGTGCGAAAAGCCAATACCAATTCTTTACCGTCTTATGCTTTTATTTGGGGATTAAAAGGACAAATACCCTGGAAAAGGCTTACTCGGATGATCCAAGCTGTACCTGTGTGTAACGTCTACGCCTGGATCATTCGAACTAGGAAAAGGCATGCCTTGTTAATAGTCCGGATGCTCTGGATGTAGACATTCTTTTGGCAATGTAATATCACCTTGGATTATATCAAAGTATTCCTTCTTACTGGTAACTCTGTAACGATGGTTCTGGTCCCAAGAATCGGGTCATGTACTGAACCCTTTCCAAAACGACAGATTTCCGACTGTCCCAAATTGAAAGAGTTTGCAAACGACAGTTCAAAATGTGAGGAAATTGACGACTAATCTTGTGATAGAGCAGAAAACATTGTGGGAAAAGGAGAAATTGCTCCTTAAGAGCAATTTCTCATTTTTCCACAATGTTCTCTAAAGTCGTCTGCAACAAACAAGTCAAATATCGGTATTGTTTGGGAAAGGGTTGAATAATATCAGCTTGAATTATATCCGGGTATTTCCTGTTACTGGGTACTCTGTAATGATGGTTCCGGTCCCCAGAATCGGGTCGTGTAGCCTTCTAAATGGCCATGACCGGTATGCCACGAAATGTCAAATTGAATACACGAGCATAATTACAATTAAAACGGACTTAATTAGCCGAGATAAATCGTTATCCAAATATATAGTCATAAAATGTTGTCGATAAATCAGGAGTTCTCGAAGATTATACGGAATTAATAGGCAGTTTTGTCCGCGTGTCAAAACCATAGAAAGGAGGGGGAGGATGATTACCAAAGAAAGTTAATCTGGCGTTGCCTTAAAGAGTCGTCAATACCAACTAATGTAACTCTTCATAAGACGGCTCTACAATGAAAGGTTGGGAATAAACATATTTTAAAAGTGATTATGCAATGGCGTCCATAATATTCATCTCTAGAACCAACAAACGTGTAAATTGACAGCGGAGCAGGCCGGATGTAAGCGATCGCCATTACGTCACGTGGTCATTTGAAAGGACCAATCAAAGCTCTTTATTGACGTTTGATTGTGTTGCGTCAGTAATGGCCGATTTATTTTATGACGGGTCGATCAATATTGACAGAAGTGACGCAATGGATTAAATAATTTAAGAGATTAAATTTAAAATGTGTGGACGGCCCGAATAAACAAATGCGACCTAACTATTGACGTTAAACATTAATTTTGTTTTGTTTGTGTGATAAGCTAAAAGTGATTTGAATCTCTTTCGTTTTCTTTCATGTGATCAATTCGGCATTAATGATTAATAGAATATCCCAGTTTATGAGTGTTCAATACTTATCCCTAATTAACCATCATGTTTGGAATTTCTTTTATATTCACACAAGTTGTAGTTCTATCATCTCGAATGGCAACACTTTGATGGACTAAGTTGAACTTTGAACATTGTATGAAACATGAGGGTAGTTTTATAATATTACCAAACCTTTTTTATTGGAAAATGAAGAATTGTACATATAAGTAATGTGCATCCTTTCATAAATACGCTTATAAGCAATGTTCTTCTATTCTCCATAGGAATTGAAATGTTCGTTTGCAGTATGATCGTAACATTTAGAAATAGTAAAACTATTCGTCAATGTTCGTTTCGCGCTCAGTGTATTTCTAAGAAATATGTTATCTGTTGTCAAGCCACTTTTCTGTATGGAATGAAGGATACTGCTATTATAAAGTTATTGTACAAATGATCTCTAAGATCAATGTAATTGTAATTGTACTGTACTTGTTTTATTGACCAAAGAAAAGGTGATATAAAGGGATATTATACAACAGACTGAATATGTTGCTAGATACACAAAAGAAGCTTTGTTAGTTGGAAACGCATTCATAGATACAACCTCATGATGTATATCTATTAACACATACCAGATGCACTATTCATATAGCATGCTTTAAATTAATGATGAAGCACTATGTAAATAGCAAACATAAACGAATATTGCTTCTTTCAGAATGCTAGGCATTGGTTTACTAGTATTTGTCAACATGGTTGGGACGATTACCTATCTATATCGTCCACATTATGTATAATGTTATGTATCAAAGTATAAGATGAGAAGTGTTAAAAGATAATGTTAACATATAGACTAAATATCCAACAACGTTCATGTTTTCAATTTTAATATGAACGAGATTATGATAAATTTCGAAAATGTATCAGTGTTCAAGTTCACATATTATTATATTAAAAATTGGTCCTGGTTTAAATGTTTGTGTTTTCATTTACAAAGAATATGCGTTGTGTACGTGCTAGACAATGATTTTAGCGACGAAGATCACGTAAATAGAAACATCTACTCGTGTTAAGCGTTTCTATTTCCAAAGAATATGCGTTTTGTAGGTGCTAGACAATGTTTTCAGCCTTGAAGATCATATAAATAGAAACATCTCCACATGCTAATACATACTTAAACGAACTAGGGTTTGTCCGGTTCACATGCACCTGTAATGTTTCTAACAATGCAAAACTGTAACGTTCGTGGAACGTATATATATATGGTGGGATATTTCTTCTTTCCGTGTCGGCGGACTGACATTGTTAATATATTTACTCAAAACAGTCTAGATACTAACTATCTGCAGCAGAGGACTTTACTAAGTAAAGAGGGAAGAATTATTTCGATGGTTTGTTGTCTGCTATTGGAATTGTCGTTACCACATACTTTCCATAGGCCAAGACTCGAGTTGAGTCTTCTCGGAGGTGGGTGTTATGCTACGTTCGTGGAACATTTATGCACATTAGAAAATCTGAAAACATGTAGGTATATCAAACGACAGTAAAACCGATTCGCGGACGAGAGTGTTTTTTACTGCGTTATGATTGAGTCTTTGAGAGGTTAATTTGCTCGGTTCGTTACAAAACTATGGTCATGGCCGAACCGTATTTAGCGCACATGTTATCGCCATTGCTCAAACAAAAGATCGCACCGCCTTCATCATGATGAAGGCAATGAGACCTTTTGGTTGAGCAATGACGATAAAGGTTACCAAGACAACGGCTTCACGTGTGCTAATGTTGCAGGATGGTATGTATGAAAACATTTAACCCTTTTATACCAGACCAACTCTTTTCTTTGATTTTGGAAGAAATTTTCAAGAATTTGTGAACGTGTTATACATTTACACTACAAATGATTCAAAGGACATGTTCATTATGCTCTTATACAAACCTACTTTGAAAAAAGGATTTAGGCAGTTTCCGTGACAAAGGAAGAAACCACTTACAGCTCAAATTTCTCCCTTTGTCACAATGGTTTCTACTTCATTGTATATTCAAAAAGATCGTCAAATGCCGACTTTAATTTGAACCTTACACTAAGACTCACATGGAGAACACATTAAGTCTACACTTCTTAAGAGAAATTTCTTCTTTTAGTGAATCCATTTGCTCAAACTACTCTGGCTTCTATTCACTTGCAGCAGACGACTTCACTAAGTAAAGGAGAAAGAGTAGTTTCAGATGGTTTGTCGACTGCTTTTCCATCAAATTGTGCCCTGTCTCATACTCTCATTTGAGTTTATTAGTTTACAATTTTGCTCAGAATACTCGGGATATTTTCCACATGCAGAAGAGGACTTCACTTAGTAAAATAGAAAAAAATATTCTAGATGGTTTGTCGTCTGCTTTCGCTTTCAATTTGGCCCTGTCTCATACTCACATATGTGAAATATGGGTCAACAAGTAAACAGGTGTGCTAGAATGACTAATTCACTGTGCAATGGCTGGACTAATTTCCAACAGGAGGTGATTACGTATTAGGGTGTCTGTATACCCCCAAACGTTCCTTTCATGTTTATCGCGTACAAGATAGGAACTAAAAGGAAATGTCCCAAAATACAGGATGTATATTCACTTAGGCAAACGATAAGCGCGCGAGAAAGTGTGCTACAAATATGTAAGTCACATCCCATTCTGACGTAATAATGCACTGATAACGTCACTTCAAAGCTCGCAACCCTTGTTAACATTGATCCCGATTGTTGGGGTCTTCACCCTTAGAATGCTGGGTAGGTTTCTAAATATAGATTTGTATGTTATATTCTTCCAAAACCTTAAACTTCTGCTTAATTTTGATGATGAAAGATACGCAGCGTCACTAACAAGTTAGATCACAGGCCAGTCGCCAATTTACTTGGCGGCTGGCCTGTATCTAACATGTTTGCACACGCATTAAGTCGGTTCCGGCACTTTAAGGGTTAAATATACGTTTGTTAGTGTAATGATGGAGTTAAGTTGTCTAAGTATGGAATGTCCTCCTCGGATTACATAGTTAAACACCTGTCCGTGTTGCAGGTCTATGCTCTAAAGGAAACATTAAGCATCTATTCATATTGTCCATTATATTTGGACATGTTTTCCATTAAGTTCATACGTGACATAAGAGCAGCATTGATGTCTTC
Organism: Cerastoderma edule; assembly: GCA_947846245.1. Classification (NCBI taxonomy): domain Eukaryota; kingdom Metazoa; phylum Mollusca; class Bivalvia; order Cardiida; family Cardiidae; genus Cerastoderma; species Cerastoderma edule. The sequence goes on along the minus strand of OX401407.1, from coordinate 46,339,219 downwards.
AGTGCTTTGATATATTTGCCTTTGGTATACATGTAACAGTGTCAAACCCTAAACCTTCCGCAAATGGATTTAGGATATAGCGATTGTGGATTAGAATCTCGCCGAAATAGGGACCAACCGTGCAGCCTTCATTAATATCACTCCATAATTGTGATTCCTCCATACTAAGTTAAATTGTCGCATCTGAATCACAACACATTTAGAAATCACTGTCACAAAAAGACGTATTACGTCCAAACAGTATTTTCTTTATGTTGTCATACTGGTTTCTTCCATTTTCCGTCTCGGGACGCTCCCCTCTACCTACCAAGCGAGTTGAGTCTAGTTCGATTTCACATTAAATAGTAATAGAGCGAAAACTTTAAGCGGCTGAGGAGTGGAATACATACATGAAAACAATCTTTTAGTTGAAACATGAGGTTATATGAAACATACGAAACCGAGGTATTATATATGATGTAAAGACAAACAATGACGTGATGCGAACTAGCATAATTGTTTAATGCGGTGTTACAGTGTGATCAATAACTCAAGCATAAGGCAAACCGAGAAGACGTAACAGAACAAGACGTGAGATATTCAAATGACAGTGCACAAAACGCCTGATGCATTAAAGGGCAAACGTTAAAATGTAAATGTCTTCGTTTTCAATTGAACGTGTACCATGTACTTCATTTAATCGAAGGAGAAACGGGGTTTGGGTTGAAAAGCGACGATTTATTTTCTACATGATAGCTATAATCCGGGTTTCTGCTCTTTCTATTCTAATCCTTTCATCCGGCTCAAAATGCATGTACTTTTCCGTTTTTAACTTTTTATTAAAAACGAATATCTTTTCAATATGATACACACCCTTTCAAATCCCCTTTGCTGCCCCCCAACAGAGCCCCAAAGATGTATTTCCGTTTGTCCTTATCGCTTTATCCTGCATAATTGACACTTTCCATTCCTGATTTTCCTGCGCTAATTAAAATTACCGTCTTCTGCATCTAATCGTGTCGATCTTTATTACAATACGGTCCGCCATTATTATTTCCGCGCTCGGCTCCCTAACGACCGGAAATGCTATTATTAGATCTCAATCTTGGGTTTTGTGAATTTCATATCAAGCTGGAATTAAGCGATGTTTATCTGTGATTCTCAAGGAGCGATTATAATCTAGTCAAGTCGCCTTTTATTTCCTCTCCTTTCTACGATTTGATACAAAGTAATAGGCTATAACTGTATAGCGAAAACACCACTTATCCTACTTCTGCATAAAATGTTATCCGCAGATTAGACTGCGCGTTTAGCGCAGTCTAATCTGCGGATAACATTTTATGCCCACAACTGATCGTGAAGAGTGTGACGGTTGATTCTTTTTCCCGAACCAGAAACAATTAACATAAAAAAGATGCTCCATGAAATGACACGATATTGGGAGACAAGATGCTTCCCACTTTGTTATATCGCCTTCATTAATTTAAATGAATAATGATAGTGTCACTAAACATCTCCTAGAAATCATAATCATGTTCAGGCAACCCTTTTTGTCATCAAATGCGAAGAATGAACAGTCACTTTCAAATAAATTGCTGATTCCCTAATTATTCATTTTCTTGTCTGGATGATGTAGGTTTTGCAAATGTCTCGGTCTACGTCATGAACTAACGTTCAGTGCATAATGGAGTTGTCTTGCTCAACCATTAAGCTTTTTACGTTACTAAGACGTACAAAAAGAAAAGAAAGTGGAAAAATAGAAATCACAACCATCCGATGCCACCTTATGGAAACCTGGATCACAATGAGTGGGCCATAAAAGCCAGAGCCTTGTGCTTACAGAGCTTTATTTTAATGTAATTTTTGCACAAAAAGGTACTGAGCAAATATTCATCCCTGAATCAGTCCATAACAATATTATAAGAATTACATGTGCTGTATTTGGCCGGATCATTTTTTTTAAAGATGGTTTGATAATCGTTATCAAAGCAGAATGATGATTTGAATAGTTTCCGAAGAATGACCATACAACTAGGAGTTCTTCATGTCGCCTTGTCATGTTACACTTAACATGCAGATATTCTAGCTGCTGTGGATCTTGTGGACCTAATTACAAGGTCAAAAACATTAACCTTTTTTCATCATTTCTGAGCCCTGACTGGTCAATTTTCGACTCACGTCAAATATCGACCAATCAGGTTCCAGAATTATTGACTCAATTTAAGTCAGGTACAAGGCAACCATAGGCGAGAATCATTTATTTATGCACAACATGGCACTGTCTTACCATATAGGCTTGATTTTGCTGGTCACAGCCCAGCTCTTTTAGGGGATTCATTGCCGTGATACGATAGTAATGAGAAATAACCCGCTGTGGATTAAATAACTCGCTCGCTGTTCACAAATTACTTGCATAATTTGGGATCTGGAGAGGGGACAGGCTGTCTGAGCCGGGCCCAGACCAAAAAGCCTCTTTCGAGTAGTCCCTGTATAAATTCCAGCTCCAGTTAAATATTTTCGAACAGTGTGCTAGCTGGTTTGAGACAACATTTTCCATTTATTTTTTGACATTGTATCGTTGCTTAAATGTGAGAAGGACCAACTTGATGCCAATTTGCAAATTTACAATGTTTTTTTTTATTAAATCGTTTTTATTTGTTTCCGTAAAGTGCAATTAGATCTATTTATTTGTGCTTACCGGATACTTCAAACACACTCGCTGTACCGAACCTCCAACTTGAAGAATAAGATAACACTGTGACAAAAGAAAACACTTTTAAAGAAACTTTCATTTTTTTTGTAAAAAAATATGCCTATCGAATACCACGAAGTATGTGTATTTGTGTCGCTTGATACATTGTGAGTGTTATTGCTTTCTATGTAGAACAGGTATGCAGTAAACGGTTAAGTTGATTTTTAGGGCAACACATTTGATGGACTTCGTGTTGAAATAATGTTTCCCGAAGAATTCCGCTCTCACATTTTGTACAGATAGTCACACATGTTTTATGAATATATTTTGTAATCTATAAACATGTTTTTCTATATTTAATGCTGAATAAGATTATGACATGTTATGTTATGTTGTATTTACGTCTCAACAAATATGTTTATATGTGAATTTGCATTTTGGCGGAAGGCCTAAATCCTTCGTTTACTAAAATATTTTCTGCATACATTTTTCTGTATTGAAATATTATGTAATAAAAAACTACACTGCTTATCACTTTGACTTATATCCTTATACTTTTACTTAACATTTTCTTATCTTTTAGATATAAATCGTTGTGTATTTTGTCCTTCCAAATGGAAATAATTCGCAGGCGGCAACAATAACTGTGATGTAGATAGAAGATATTCCGTAGGCGGGGTAACAGAAATTGATGAAATGCGTTTGAAAGTTAGATAAAATTCTGATTCTGGTGATTTTACAACCGATAAGGGAGCTTTTGTCCATTTGATAAGTGGCTGGGTAATATTACTTTATACGTCAAGTAATGCCTCTGTTCGCGTATGTTGACCTATTTCTATGTATTAGAATACATATATGCTAAATATATAGGCAAAAGCAGACAACAAAAATAAATGACTTTTCGTGGATAGTATTATATGAGTTACTTTGTGGCAAAAGGATGCTATGCTCATAACGAGCAATATATCCATGGGTCGTCTTGAAAACCTAAGGCTCATATAGCAGATGTGCATATTGAAGTAGAAAATGCAATGGGTTAGATGAAATGGTCCTGAACAAGCAACCTTTGTTGCAAAACAATCTTAGAAAAAGGGAGGTATCAGTATTTACTTATTGCAATCTGTGCATCAAAATATAAATATTCCAACTTCTTTAGCCTTATAATGATGGAAGCGACTTCATGCTTATGCAAACAGGTTAGATCCAGGCCAACCGCCAATTAAATTGGCAGCTAGTCTGTGGTCTTACCTTTTTTCTACTATGGGCATTGTTCCTAAACAAAATTAAGCAGATGTTGAAGGTTTTGGAAAGCAGACGACACACAAATTTATTCTTAGAAAACGACTTGGCATTCTAAGGGTTAAGACAATGCAGGATATGTGAGCTTTATATGTTTCATATCCACAACCCGTACACGTTTTATTTTCCCAACTTTCCTTTACAAGTTATTCATGTATTCAAATACAATGCTACAGGAATACACTTAAATCCTCTATAATAAAGAATGCATTTCTCCCGTTGACCTGACGTGAGAGGGGTGAATGGGTCTTTCTCCTTTTGTCCGAAGAGGGCATATTTCGGTCAGTTCGTCGTAAACTGATACACCACTATGCACCGGTGGTACGAGCACAAATCAAAGGCAAACATCAGAAACTTTACCGCTGTGATGCTAAAAAGACTGGAAGACATTCATATCAGGATGGAGATCTACGACACTCTTGCGCTTGTGCAAATATTGACCTGTAGGATTCAGTGCGATATATTTCAAGATGTATTGTCAAACGTTGACTTTGTCGGCCTGATGGTATCTTGTATCTAAAGCTCGTATCGAAACCACCATTATCTGAGATATTTGGGGGAAATCATAATCTCGGAGTAAATAAATATTAACGGTACATGTTTTACAAGTTAGCCGACAGCCGCATGGCCAACGGGCTCTTTATATACGGGTGACCAGCTGTTGTTGGTCCCGGGCACTCATGTAAACACAAACAAATCGGCGCAAACTTACATTCCCAGGTACCTTATCCAATAACCCCATAGAGGTTTATTGTTTGGGGTTGTTCCGTAAGTTGTTTAGTAAAACGGGCCCCTCGTATAACGAAAGTGAGTTTAAGATTTGGTTTTGGCTTAAAAGCGGTACCCAGTTACCTTTTCACAACTACTCTAATCTAGAATTACTGACGGAGCTTGTAAAGGTGTCCAAATGCATTTTGGAGACCTTGGAAAACATCGCGAGCGACAGCACGGTTAGAATACTGTCGTAACAAATACCCGGGTAACTTTTTAATTTCAAAACGTTGGTCAATTAATCCAAGACTAATTGGATTTATTCATGAATTACAAAAGACTCAAGCAGTCATACGTTTGCAAAACCAATTCGTTGTGCTATTATGTGAGTGTGCTCCACAATGACCTGGTTTGGTTAGGGCGCTATGAATTCCTATGCAAAGATCAACACCAACGTTATCCAATGTTTGTCAGATTTCAATGGTTTTGTTCTCTTCTATTGCGTTACGATACAAACCCTTTTCCGCAATTCAACACATCACTGCACATCTAAAACGAAAGTTACATGTGAACGACTTTAACATAGTAAGGAAAGAATTACTAACTTATTAACGATTTCTTTACCTTTTAAAATATTTTAATGTAAAATGTAGATCTTTTTCTTTTGTAAATAGCTTATATGTCTTTATGCAAGTTCTGTTAGTAAAATATTCATTTTTTTTATTCCAAATTTAATTCGGGTTTCGTATAGGGAGGGGACAAGGTGAGGTTTCGGCGCAGCTGTCGTATTACCACGCGAACAATCTCGGCTGAAATTCAAACATCCTCGACTAACACGGCTGGGTAAACACATCTTTTGACAATGATCGGGCCGCCTACGGGGTGCAAGAGGGATTATACCGCCCTGTGCAAACGACGTTAATTTGTTCGTAATTTTGGTGTATTCGACTTCAAACGAACCTTCCAATCAGCCATCAAAGACTAGCTACTTCAAATTTTACGCGATCGATCACAAAGCACGTAAGCGACATCTTAACAAATTTACAAATGTTTTCCTTAAAAATCGCTGGAAACGAAAATGAATCTTGGTAAAATGCCATGATATCTTTTGCAAATATTGCCTCTTTGAGTGGTTAAGTCGTATTGTTGCAAGCGGAGAATGCTTTCCCACAAACCAAAGTATCTTTTGCCATTAACCTGTAGACGTTCTGTTGTCATGCTGTCCTAGAATTGATCCTGTACCCTGGAAAGGGTTTCTTACGGATGCTATGAGTCGACCGTCTCGGTTCATCAGGCTCATATTCCGCTATTTTAGGGCACGCGACATTATCCACTGACGCGCGACACATCAACAGTTGGGCGGCTGCAGGCGCTGTAGGCGATTGTTTTATCATACAGAGGAATCACAAACCTGAAAATGCCTGAGCATTTGGGATGTGATACTCGAAAGCATTATTAAAGGGTACGAGAAAATTGTCTGATAACTCGCCAATCACCAAATACTCACCCCATCACCTGCAAGGGTTATTAGTACCCATGCCGAAACACAGACTTCAAAGCAAACATCCAATCATCCACAAGCATTCCGACAACAGAAGCACTTTCTCGGGTTGTGTAAGTTCTTCTGCCACATTGAGTGCAATGTCTTATTTAATATCAAATAGTTAAATGAATATATTTATGAGTGAATTTGCCCCTTTGTCAAAGTGTTTGATGTAAATAATTCAAACAGGAATACGATAGTTTAATACTTGAAAACTCTATAGCCGTTTCAGAACAAACATACAAATGTTTACAAAGAACAGCTCTGTTTCCAAGGAACAAAGCTGTTGAAAGGAGCAATTCAGTTTACAAGGAGCACTTCTTTTTCCTTCTTTTTTGACACTCTTTAAAGCCGAATTTTCTTGTTTACATTCCACCACGTTCGGCACTTTTTGCAGAAACTAATGCTGATGAATGTAAAGCTATGTGACTGTCTTTCGACTCAGTCGCAGTTAACACGGATGTTTCAAGCTGTAATTACATTGCAATGAAAGGAATACCCATACACTCCGCGGTCATCCGGACTCAGTCGCAACCAGCTGTACGTATATGAACATGACTATATACAAGGTTCTCGTCAAATAAAATATATGATATGTTCTGTTCTGTAAGAGCCTCTTCCAGAAATCCTGACATTAATATCTCTGCAATTGCCCTGGATCCCGTCTCACGAACTCATGTAGAGTAAAGGACCAGGATACAATGATATATCTGCTATTGAAGACTCGCGTAACCACCGACTTAAGGATGTAATACTCATCATGAGCAATTTAAAATCTTCCCAATATCATTTCCTTGCATTACTTTAAAGACCATGCTTATTCTCTTATTCTTTATTTGCCGATGCTTACGACTTTGATTAATCCCAAATTTCCCATTGCTTCTATATGGAACAGAAAGCCCGGCAGTGATACATTTTTCAATATGATATTCGGGGAAAACCATCGTGACAAAAAAGATGTATTGCTTTTTAGGTTTTAGAGAGCGTTTCACGTGTTGTAATTGAGTTGCACATAGAAATTATAAAGAACGTAATTAACGCAGACAAAATGCCCTCTCTCTTTCGTCAACCCGGAAGTGTCCAGATCAAATGGAGGGACATCAAAGAGGATACTATGACCGTAACATTCCCGCATGAAAACAATACACGATAATATGTTATGATTCATGTCCTTGTAATACAAGCAGACACCGTACTTGTAGATTATGTCTACCTCATAACAAATATAATTCGGCTTGATATGCCCATCTTGGCCCTTTATGGAATACAGATTTGTTTTGTCTTACACGAGACAAGAAACAAAGAAATTGCTTTCCGACTCCTATCTTCGATTTATTTATGTCACTTCCAAGAACATGTACCCATTCTGAAAGAAAATTTAAGAGAACTTGTATCTGTTTTAACTAATTCGTTTCTTAATTGCATTATTGGTTGATCAAAATTAAAGGAAATGTCGTTAAACGAACAAGGAACAGTCGTTTACAAGACTTTAGTGTATTTAAAAAAGTCGAAAACTGGTTTGCTCTAATCATTAAAAACATACTTGATATTACATGATATAATCTAATGAAAAAAGGCTAGCCATGCTAACCACAACACACAAACATATCTAATGATGGAAATGAACGTGATAGGAGTTTTAGCTGTAAAATAACGCCATTAATCCCTTCAACTATTTTACCCTCAAGATGCATTATCTGCAACAGACGACATTACAAACCATTGTAACTTAGGGATGAATTCAACACCACGAGGAATTAATCTGTTTGTCACAACAGTATCTGACCAATATCGAAATATTTTCTCATTTTGTCGTCTATTGTCGCTTACAATTTGGAGCATCCAACACGTCTCACTTTGAGAAATAATTCATTCCTCAACAAATGGCGCTTCCTTTTCTGGCTGGTTCATACTATGCTTCGACAAAGCATTTACCAATCAGAATGTACATGTATACTAATTGAGTTGAGCAAGGTCTATGCAAAACGACATCGTGTCCAAGCAGTCACCAAACACAATATGGGACAGAAAAGCTTTGTATAGTTTAGGATGTAACCGAGCAGTAAGCGCTATACGTACTTGGCGATTGTTTAGGCCGTTGAACTAGGGTTCAGACACCTTCTAATATCATACTTTTGGTGCAATACCGGCATGCGAAATGGCTTTGTTAACCTTTTACTCAACCCCAAATGTTCGATTGTCCCAAATTGAAAGAGGTTGAAGACGGTATTTCAAGATGTGATAAAATTGGATAATATTCCTCTGGTAGAACAGAAAACATAGTGGGAAAAGGAGAAATTGCTCGCTACGAGCAATTTCTCCTTTTCCAACAAAGTTTTCTAGAATCGTTTACAACAAACTGGTCAAATGTCGTTAGTGTTTGGTGATAGGCTAAGGTTCGGACACCTTTTGATATTATTAATCTGGTGCTATACCGGTATAAAACTGACTTTGTTAATGCCCATTTTGGTTTGTTGTGCTGTTTGACGTTAGCGACAAAGTTGTATTGTCATGAGATGTTGTCTACCAACTGACCTACGAAATACCAGGGATTTTATCCGGCTTTACCAGCACCGACATAATGAATAGGGTATCACAAAACAACTAGAAAATCACGGAGCATTACAAACAAAATGATATTCTGTTATGAATTAACATCGCCATAACAATTAGTTACATGAACTGACCGGACATACCTGACTCATTAATGGTGGAGGAAGCAGGTATACTAAACATCCTTCGAAGGTTGGTCACGCTAGAAAGAGCCATCGGCATTCCGTATTTATTCATCTATATGTACATGGGTTTAACTTTACATCAACATTATTTCAGTTATGTAGCGATGCTCGACTCTTAATGATGGAAGAAACTGAGTGGAAGGCTAGGCAAGCTATGCAGAGCCATCGGTATTCCGCAACACTTTGAGGAGGTCACTATACGACCGAATGGTAAATATAACTCGAATACTGTTGACATATAATGTCATTCATATAAACTCATACATCAACTTCTATTTAAAATATTACACAATGTGACATTTTAGACTTGTGGGAATTCAAATGCATTAGCATACGATTATTTAACCTGCAACTCCCTATTATACATTAAACAAAACAGAAAACACCTTGTCCTAAAAAGGGATCGTTTGATGAGGGTACAAGTATTATATTCATTATATTCATTATTATTATTATTATTATTATGTTGTTGTTGGTGGTGGTGGTGGTGGTGGTGGTGGTGGTGGTGGGTGGTGGTGGGTGGTGGTGGTGCTGCTGCTGCTGGTCGTGGTGGTGCTGCTGCTGGTGCTGCTGCTGGTGGTGGTGGTGCTGCTGCTGGTGGTTCTGCTGCTGCTGGTGGTGCTGGTGGTGCTGGTGCTGGTGGTGGTGCTGCTGGTGGTGGTGGTGCTGCTGCTGCTGGTGGTGCTGCTGCTGGTGGTGGTGCTGCTGCTGCTGGTGGTGCTGCTGCTGCTGGTGGTGCTGCTGCTGCTGGTGGTGCTGGTGCTGGTGGTGGTGCTGCTGCTGCTGGTGGTGGTGCTGCTGCTGCTGCTGCTGGTGCTGGTGCTGGTGCTGGTGGTGGTGCTGGTGCTGCTGCTGCTGGTGCTGCTGGTGGTGCTGGTGCTGGTGCTGGTGGTGCTGCTGCTGCTGCTGGTGGTGGTGCTGCTGCTGCTGGTGGTGCTGGTGCTGGTGCTGGTGGTGGTGCTGCTGCTGCTGGTGCTGCTGGTGCTGCTGCTGCTGGTGGTGCTGGTGCTGGTGGTGGTGCTGCTGCTGCTGGTGCTACTGCCGGTGGTGGTGGTGGTGGTGCTGCTGCTGCTGCTCCTTTCATTTCTATTCATTTTTGTCAAAACGGTCTTCAATTTGGTGAGAGTGTGGAAAGGCACGAAGTTAATAGCGACAAGCATTCACAAATTAAACTAAACATGTGACATCCATGTCAGACATTGATACTGGTCTAATATGAAACCGAAAGTATAAAAAATGAAAATAAATCAAGAAACCGCTTTCCATTCTGCATGTGACAAAAATAAAAATAGAATAAAATGCAAATTCTATCTTACTAGTACCGAAGACCTCGTAAACATGTTTATTAGTTCTTTGCTAGTACTTCTCACAACAAACGTGTCGAGATTATATATTTGGGTACCGACAAGGTATGCTCAAGAGCAAAAATGTTATAAGCTAGTAGCCCTTAATTTTGACATCTGTTTGGAGTTTCAATTGTATTTACAAAAATATGAAATGAATTAAATCAAATAAAAATGTGCAATAAAGATTTTTGAACCCTTAGAATGTTGGGTAATTTTCTAGAACAAAGATTTTTGTGTCGTCTGCTTTCCAAAACATCAAATATCTATTTAAATACCTGGAGAAGCAAACATGTTAGATCATAGGCCAGTCGCCAATTTACTTGGATGGCCTGGATCTAATCTGTTTGCATAGGCATGAAGTCGATTCCAGCAGTATAAGGGCTAAGCCAGTGATTTATTGCACAATGCCTGTTATAAAAGTGATGTCCTGTGACCTTGTGAATAAAGTCGAGAGGACGTCTCCTGACCACTGAATGCCGACGGTTCCATTCAGCTTAACCGACCCTTATTGGCCGTTAAGTTCGGGATTCTTCATCCAATATCATGGTATTGATGGCATTATAACTAGAAAGTATTAACACGATGTAAACTCGCAATTAAACTAAACCAACGAGTTGACAAAGTCCATAGACAAAGACCCTTTACCAAGCGGCAAATTTTCGACTGTCCCAAGTTGGAAGAGTTTGCAGACGACATTTCAAAATGTGATGAAAATTGAAAAGTATGCTTCTGACAGGGCGAAAAACATTGTGGGAAACGGAGAAATTGTTCGATATGAGCAATTTCTCCTTTTCCCACAATGTTTTCCGGAGTCGTCTGCAACAAAACCGGTCAAATGACGTTATTGTTTGGTAATGGGTTAAACGACAAGCGTTTGTGAATTATGCGAGAACCGATTTTAACATGTCCCCAATGTGTATTTTTTGCCTAACATTCCTTTTCGTTGATTCATTCGCCTGAGCGCCATGCGACATTTATTTAAACTGGGTCGCGAGATACTTTCCTTAACAAAGAGAATTACATCACTCAGCGCATAAAAGATGTATTAGATCGCACTCAAGTTTCTTTACCTTTTCTTTTTTTTTCTCCATTTCTGGTGTGTGCGTGTGTTTAAGTTTGAAAGGGTTCTTTACTCATCGCGTAAGTCTTACTGATTTTAACCCTTTACCAAACGCCAAATTTTCAAATTGAAAGACTTTGCAGACGACATTTCAAAATGTGATGAAATTGAAAAACAATTCTTCTGACAGGGCAGAAAACTTTGTGGGAAAAGGAGAAATTGCTCGTTATGATCAATTTCTCATTTTCTCAAAATGTTTTCCAGTGTCGTCTGCAACAAACTTGTCAAATTTCGTTAGTGTTGGGTAATGGGATAAAATCACGTTGGTCTATAATATATCACTTTACCACATCCGCTGCAGTACTGTGTAGTAGCCATTCTGAAGCAAGGATACATTTTTTCTAATGAGCAATTTAGCGTTTTATCATAATATCTATTCCTGCTATCTTGTCGTCTGCAGATGCTTTCAATTTGAACCATGTACACTTTTTCATATCTTTGAATGAATTAAGCATTTTTCTAATGAATCCACTGTGATAGAAACAGCGCTTTGCTCTTTTAGATTTTTTTTCATGTTTTAGAAGTATTGTTTTATTGCCCTTCTCCCAATGCAATACTTGTATGTGCCGCATATTACGATTAGGGCATAATTATTTCTTACATCGGACATTCATGTACATCAGATTGGATTGGATCACATGATGTTTTGTTTGAACTTTTTTCGGTAAAATGTCTTGTCAACAATTTTCCAGCTTCATGTATGTTACGGCCCTCCTCGATTTCACCAGTACTAGGTAAGGGCTCTGAAATGTCTTGTCATAGAAAAGGTCTTATTAATACGCAACACCCTTGGGGTTCTATTCCAAGACCTCCATGAAACAAGTCCGCCACTGAGCCTAGAAGAATCGAGAAGAAGGTTTGAGGCAGATCATTACGTTACTATTTCATGTAATGAGCAGGCCAAAACTGAAAGCCTTGTAGATAGAAAAGTTTCCAAATGCATTTGCATAAAAACGAATAGTTTGTATACGTACAGTTTGGATATGTGTTTCTTCCTTTAACAAACACGCAATGCTCTCTATGGCAAAAGAAGACCATGCACAGAAAGAGCTATTGTCATACCACGGCACCATTTTCTTATCAAATGGAACTTTTTCATGGCTTGGTATTTAAGGATTCGTTTCTACCTAATGCGGGTATTGGATACGAGCGCCACGTATTTCTGAGAGCGCCACTCAATGTGTGACACGTTAATGCAATGGCTATGGCGGTCCTCGACTTTTAAATCCTCGACCAATAATCTTACTGTTGACCTTGGTTTAATCCCCTCTTATCCCATGATATCCCTCCTTTTCTGCATCTGCTGCAGACGACATACGAACTTGAGTGTCAAAAGGATACAGTGTTCTTAACACATTTTATCGCCTAACGCCAGTTTGTTGCATCTTCTAGCAAACGACTTACAACGCTTTTCCACGCGTTCACAAAGCTTTCTTTTCTGAAGTTAAACATGTTGTCTATGGGTGTTTACGAGTTGATTAGCTTTGCATAGTATTCTTTACGCAATAGTTTCTTCCCAATATCATAAATACATTTCTTATTGCCATGCTTTTTTGTCGCCCTCTGTTGCTTCAATTTGGACCAGTCACACATTCCCATGTGGGGGAGAAATGAATTCAGTATCCACGAAAATCGACACAGCGGTATCTTAGCCAGGTATGACGCTCTTGAAGAACGACATCCCGTTGTGCATGTTTGCGATCATGTGATCAAGTGATGACGTAATAACTAAATACCCGAGTGAGTTATTACGTCACATCCGCCATGGTCTTTTTGAAATGTATCGCTGCTGACATCTTCAAGACGTTTCGTTTGAAGAGTGACAAGTCCCAAATGGTATCTATGTTGTAACAGAACAAAGAGTGGGCTTTTCAACTTTATAAAATTGAAAAAGATGCGAACATTTTGTGCCACAACACCCCTAATGGACTCTCACGATGTACCTGTCGAGGTAAAAAACCGTTCACGAGGACGATATCCCACCCACCTTTTTAATATTTTCGACCCATCTGTTCACATTTAACTGAAACCTGCAACGTTAACACGTGATCCATGTTTACATCGTTGACGACATACTCTGAATTCTTATAAGTAATGTTGTGATGGAACTGTGCTGTTAAAATGTTTATGGAAAAACGCAGTAGTTGTGTTTGGCTGTTTTAGTAAAGTCCAAGGCTTCATCGTATCGGTAGTAGGACTTTTCTGTATTGCCTTTGGTGAACTCTGAAACAACATACATTGCCTCAAAAGATTCCTAATGAAAAAACATCCGTCCGAAATTGGACGCTTTGTTGCATGTCCCCTACTTTTACTACTTCAAAACGCCATTTTTTTATTTATCAAATATAAACATAAAAGGAAAGATAAAAAAGTCGTTTTATGAAATGGTAAGATGGAGCCGAGTTTCTCCTTAGAAAAAGTATAGAAATTATCTAGCCAGATGGCGCTCCTTCAAAAGCCGTTGCGTTTATTTGGATCGAACCTGGAACTTCCGAAATACAAATCAACACATTAATGACTTGAACTCTTACTCGGTTGATCCAAGCTGTAACACTATAGACTAAAATTACTACCTCTGGATCATTCGGGCTCCTCGAACACGCAAGGCCCTGGTTTTTACGATGGATATCTGACCAAATACCCTACTACCGAAAATCATGGGGATTATTACATCAACCTTTGTTACGATGCTCTTTTCGTTAGTTTTCTCAGGGATATCTTAAGTTTATCACAGGACTCAGCCACACCTACCATGACACTATAAGTCGAACACAGCAGGTCCTCTTTCTTGTCAATGACCGTTCACAGTTCGTAGGATACGCCGCTTTAAAGTTATGTCATAGTTATTGTCGCTCCAATATATAGTCCCATTTCTTTTCCACAACATCACAAGCTTTCATCTATACCCGGAGAAAATGGATATTTACCTTTATGCATACATTTAAAATGGGATTCATTTTAGAAAAGGTTTGAGGACAGAAGTAACCAAATCGAGAAAGCAAACCAAAATACCAATTCTACACTTTCATTTCTATTGAATTTTTTGTATGATCGTATACGTTTGCAAGCCGAGGGTTCAATGCAAAAATGAAGTTAAGTCATTCACACAGGTAACGGACTTACCATATTCTTACATAGAACATTTTATGCAATTCAAGGATATTAGTCCCTACTTGGTTTCCCCTCTATGTCAACCCTAGCCATTCACACCCGCAAGGACTTTTCAAGTGCATCGTATAAGATCAAACTCGACTAATTCACACCTATGTCCGGGCGGTAGACGATGGCTGAAGGAAGTGACGTAATCAACTCTCGATGGCGACAGAAATCAAAGTACCGCAGGTATTCACCAAAAGAATTTATTATCGCTCCGCACTCGAGATGTTTTAAAGGTATGAAAAGCATTGGATGTTTGGCAATCATGGCACCAATCGACATTTAGTGGTACGATTAGCGCTGCTAACGAACAGTTAACTACATGGTTGTTCGTCCACAAAGAGCTAAGACATCAATGAAATGAAGCCAGTTAGATGAACCTTGGTACAAAATACCCAGTTAGGCAGCTTGAATATCTGCCACTTCATCAGGGTTGAAAAAATGAAAAGAACCAATCACAATTTTGTAAAAGGAAGGGTTGTACTTGAAGGGTCCTTGTGGTGGTGACTTAATAGCATTGACATAGGTGGAAATACCAAGTAGGAACCAATATTCTCAAATTGCATCAGAGATCGAATGTTTAATGTAAGGATATATTAGGTCTGTCAATTTTAAGATTGACAAAACTTCTAAATAATTTGATTGGAACATGGTTAAAACCTCAACATTATTGGAATCGAGATCAGTGTTTTAGCCATGTTATCTAAACTGTATCGATTGAGAAATAATTCATCGCAACTCAAATTACTCACTTTCGATTCTTCTTTTCGGATAAATAACCAGTTCTTGCGCCGAATATGGATTAATGAAAAGTAACAATATGGACTCCGCTAAGCATTGCGTTTAATCACAGTTTCTGTGTCGTCGGGTTGGTCGAATCTTTTCCCTATTTTCGTACGGCACCGAATGCGTGTGAACGGAAAGGCAATTAAGGAGATCAGTGGACGAAAGGTAAATGCAACAGTTTGAATATCGATGAATATCGATGATCATCGCATACAAATGTATGTTATCGACTCTACCCAACGTAAACGGGGAACCAGTCTAGTTTCCAGGAGACATTTAAAGTCGGACAACGATTTGTACCCAGACCTATGATAACTTAGCATAAGAATGGACGAAACCAGAGGACATCCTTTTGGTAGGATAAAGCAACGTGTAAAAAGGAGCCATTGCTCATAAGAGAACTTCCTTCTTTTCACAGCAATAATTTAAGATGTCTCTACAACAGACCAAAGAAAAAAGAGGGACTGTTTGGAAAGGGGTTGACAAATTGATACACGTTTCCAACGTTTTATTAATCGACATTGTCTCATTCAATGCACTTTTTGTTTTAGGAAGAACTTTCAGCTATGCTAATAGCAGCCTTGTACGATGAAAATAAACCAATTGGTTTTGTGCATATTTATTTGACAAGTATATTAATTTCCTTGTCATTAATGACAATGATAACATTTGCCTCTGGTGAAATGATGTTTTATACACTTTTTTCAAGGCTTTCGTGTTTTGATCTAAGTTGGTGAATCCTACAGAACAGTATTTCAACAATTACACTAATCCAAGACAACCCATCTGATACTTGCAATTATGCAGTCAATAGTAGGACAATAACAATTTCATAAGGATTTCCTTTCCATCATTCGACATATTATGCAATTCAAGGATACTTATGAGGCCCCACTAGGTATTTTAAGTTTATTCATTCACATCCGCAAAGATCCTTCTAGTACAACTGTTCATCGTATAAGATCCGACCAAATATGTCTCCCTGTTGTTGTTGTTTTTATTTCAAGGTAAAGACTATAATAATTGGCAACATCTTTGTTTGACAAGTTTATGTGGTGACAACCTGCAATTTCATTTAATATGCTAAAGATGTTTACAAGTTTCTCAATTTATTCATTGAATGATCATTGTCAAGAACAAAACATGAGTTCGGTGTGCGAATTTGCTATTATATTCAAATATGACACTTTTCCCATTAATAATTAATTAGTCTTCCAACAAAAGACGGAATTAGTCCAGACTTGACATATTGATGTTTCATTTTCTTAATAATTCATCCAATCTGCTCCCTTCATCAGCTGTGTTGGAATGAGCCCCCTAATTCCATCACAAGAAAATAGAGAGAGTCCATTGTTGCTATAAATAGCACCCAGCATCTGTCTAACGGTAAATATGGTAATTTTGCGGGGCCAGGTGACGTTTGATATCCCCCCCCCCCCCACCACAATAGTGTATTGAAGAGGCGTCATACAACTTCATAATTTGGAAGTCTTAAGGACACCTGTTCGAAGTACCCGACCAAATTTCAATAAATGAAAGGCTATAGGGTCTCATGTATAATGCTAAGAAACGCTTCTAGCAGCTTCAGACATAGAGAAAAGTGAAAAAAACACAAAATCCAGCAGCTAAAGACATTGAGTAAAAATAAAAAAGAAAGCACCAAATCTCCTTCCTCTTTCAATGTAGATTTTTTTTGTGTAAACACACTATGCATTCACAATCTAGGGACAACTAAAAGGTGATCGGTCGCTACTGTAATAGCAATTTATTGTTGAAAACGGTACATAATTCTTCTTCAAATAAATGGTACAGGACGCTGATTGTATCGAAAGAGGAAGTACATTGCTGTACACTATAAATCAGCAATAAATATGAAAATATCTGGAGAAACGTTCATTGACGTCGCAAACGTTCCGTCAATGTGACAACGATGTTACGTTGAAAGCACCTTCTTGAAAACATTTTTACAAAAGTTGTTAAAGATGCTTATGATATACAATCTATCCATTTTGTCCAGTTGGTATATAAAATAGTAATAAGTTACATGAAGCAGTGCTTGACAGTTATAACTAATTTATAGTGTCATCTAGGTAATATGGTTAAGCCACTATGTGTTAGGCGGTCAGACTTTAATAGCATTGTTGCATATCTTTTTACCCACTATGTTTTTGAAGTTTCCGCTTTATCAAGCTATTTATGTATTCTTTCAGATAGGATTGTACGGGTGCTTTAGTTTGAATGCAACAGCAGACGGCAATGAAGAATAGAATGTACTATGGTGCTGGCTAGATACAAGTTTAGCAAACGAAGTATAGAATGCACTATGGTGTTGGCTAGATACAAGTTTAGCAAACGAAGAATAGAATGTACTATGGTGCTGGCTAGATACAAGTTAAGCAAACGAAGAATAGAATGTACTATGGCGTTGGCTAGATACAAGTTTAGTAAACGAAAAATAGAATGTACTATGGTGTTGGCTAGATACAAGTTTGGCAAAAGAAGAAATTGTCAGCACAGCGATAAGCCTTCCTTTCTGACATGCTGTTTTACTAAATCGATTATCGTATTTGTGGTGAAAAAAGTTTATTTAAGAAAAGACACACAATATAACGGGGTAATGCATAACTCGTCTACAACTGGTTGCACATGGTCGTTATGGAGGAAGCGACATTTCGCCGAGAGAACAGATGGACCGACATGGCTATAATAGCCCGTCGCACCCCACCAGCCTCCCCCGAAATCGATATTCGGTATATCACCGAGTAATTGAAAGGGGGTGTTGACTCTCGGAAGTGACCCCTGACTTCAAAGCCACTAACACCCGAGACAAACATAATAACTAACGAGCCCTTTATATGGAATACCCATACTTGGTTATGATTTTTCTTCATCTCCCGAACGCTTTAAAACGGCGCTTTCATGCGTCCACAGCTGCTGGAAATCTTGGCGCTGATTGGCTGAAAGGGGATGCTGCGCGTGCTTTTTTTTCTTTTTTGAAGTTGGATGAATACACAAACGCAGCCACATTGCGACACTTAAAGCAAATTACGACGCTCTCTAATGGGCCCAAATGGCGATACACGGATGATGTTCAAAGGAATGAACCACTCGAAACGTCTTTTTTGTCTCCTTTTTTTAATAATTCCCTCGCATTCAGGACACATCATAACCCCACGCGACCAAATGAATTAAAGATGAAACCGAGTCATATCGAACGCACACTTTTGATTTTGATTTTTCTTGCTTGGAGCCGACATTCCAATACTGAATAGATGTACCCGTGAATGATGTTTGTCAACATAGATCGGGAAATAAAGAAAATTGTTTGAAATAACATCCGTTTAACAATGAACAAACTTTGGATTTATTTGATATCAGAATGGCATAAGGATAATCTCACTCCCGATGGACATCCACTAAATCCCCGTTGAGTGTCCTTTGGCAAGTCACATTTCCTAGCCTAGTACTGGTAGGTTATTCAGCGGACATATACAGAATGCTCAAGAGCGAGTCCTGAACACTAATGGAACAACAAACAAACCACACTATTTCTTTTCGTCGCGTTGCTTTTTTGACTAACATATAGACACATCCGACAAACACCTATTGACTTAGAACTCATCTGAAAATAGGTATATTCAGATTAACCCATTACCAAACCATAGCGACATTTGACCTGTTTGTTGCAGACTACTCTTGAAAACGTTAACGGAAAAGGAGAATTTTCTGTCCTAAAAGAAGATCGTTTTTCAATTTCATCACATTTTGAAATGTCGTCTGCAAACTCTTTCAATTTGGGAGAGTCGAACATTTGGTGTTTGGTAAAGGGTTAAAAATGTATTACAACGATCTTGAACGGTGGAGGTCGTATCATTTCAAAATCATTGAACAGCTTTGACTGGCACACAATAAAAGACATTCCAAGAATTCCAGGCAGTTTCCGAGTCTGTTTCCTTATAAGTCAACCATCAACAACATGTTATACGGTAAATTGTTAACGGAAAACCATGAAACAACCCATCTCCTGTCTTTGGTTGTTTGATTAATAAATATTTCATAGAGATAAAAGTGGATGTAACACATTTTTGATGTCAATCTTAAAGGCAAAATCTTCTTCATTATCTCTTTCTTTTTGATGAAAGAGATGTGGGTACCATTTTCTTAACAATTTAAGGAAAATATTTCTGTAAGTTGAAATTTATAAACATGGAAAGTATCCTAAACGAAAGTACAATATTTCAATTTGACACGTCATTGGAAGCATTTTATCATAAAATATATAAACTGTTTGGTAAAACTGTACCATTGTCGTTAGGTCGTTTAACGTCGACGATGTTTAGCCTTTGACAAGACTTAGATGATAAACATGGAAACCACCGCTGTATGTGTAGGTCCGTCGTAAAGCATTGTGCGAATTCACGCTTTATTGACCTCTTTTATAGTGGATGTATGATTGCAATTCATTTCACAAGGTCACGAAAGACACAATGAACAAACGTCCGAATTGTAGTATTGGTGTTCATATCATCTCGGGTAGAAATTCACTTATCCGCAAACATCATACCATGTTTCTCGCAAGCAAAGACCTAATAAAAGAGATCTTTGCTCGCAAGACAGTCATTCAGAACCAACCTGTAGATTGTACAAATGGAAGTTAGTTTTACCAGGGGTCGGTCAGATCGAAGCCCGATAATAACAGAGATAGATGACGATTAGCCCGGGGGTATGAGGTGGATGGAGGGTTGTTTTTCTGTACTCCCCGTGTCGCCGGCTTTGTTTCTGGCCCGGGGGTACACGCGACAGCGACCTCGCCCTCTGAGGACAGCTGAATACACTAAAGCTGGATAGATCGCTATTGTTGATGTCTACAATGGTAGTGTTTGGCCCATTGCACCCGTATTTATTTGTTTTGTTTTGATCACCGGGTGTTGCGACTCTAATGAATTTGGGCATCCACAAAGCCCTTTACGTAGACCAGAGTAGGGTTTTATAGACTGCAAAAATATTGAGGCGCTTACATGACTAACTTCGCCCCTCCGATTGAAATTGTCACTCAGACAGAGTTGATACTTTAGACTGTGAAAACTTACCTCCTTAATTAGTCCCTCTGTTTGAAATTCAAGCGTAGATGCGCATATGTGGATTCTTAGACTAAGTGAAATCAACAACTATTTTTACCCTTAACCAAATCCCAAAGTTTCTACTGTCACTAATTGAAAGACTTTGCAGACGACATTTCAAAACGTGATGAAATGGAAAAATAACCTTTTGATAGTGCAGAAAACATTGTGGGGAAAGAAAGAATTGCTTGTTAAAGGCCTAGTTTAGTCCTTCCTTAATTGACCCCCCCCCCCCAAAACCAATAACCAGATGCCCACCCAGTGTGATGACCAGCTGTGATAATTAATTGGGATTACGTAATACCATGTATAGCACTGTGTCAAACTGATGGGTTTCTTTTGACAATTTTTTTTAAAGAGGACATTTAAGCAGCAGAATTGATTTTTTTTTTCAATTAGGCTTCAAATATTTTTTTTTGGAAGTTTGAAAGGTTTTTTGGTAGGTTTTTTTTTTTTTTTTTTTTAAATTTGTGCCATATATAAAGATCATTTTACGTAATTATGACTTGCAGCATAGTTATAGTTACTCTGTAGTATCATCATCATCATCATCATCATCATTCATCATCATCATCATCATCATCATCATCATCACATTATCAT
Source organism: Cerastoderma edule (assembly GCA_947846245.1). Lineage (NCBI taxonomy): Eukaryota > Metazoa > Mollusca > Bivalvia > Cardiida > Cardiidae > Cerastoderma > Cerastoderma edule. The sequence goes on along the minus strand of OX401407.1, from coordinate 46,318,126 downwards.
CAAAAGCATCATCATCATCATCATCAATGTTATAAGTATAACGAGTGCTAATTTATGGAATAACTAACTTATTATTTTCTTCACATTTCTTAACAGTTTATTAAGAAAAATCTACTTATCTTGTTAATCATTGTTTTAAATAAAGAAATCAAGAATTCAACATTTATTTCTTATTCATATTCCACATTATGAAAATCGAAGCAGAATGACATTTTTTTCTATGTAAGACTTTAAATATATTTTTGAAATTTTGGATGGGTTTTTAATAGGGGACTGTTTCTTTAATTTGTACCTTGAATAAAGATTAATTTATGTAAGAATGACTTGCAGCAGGGAATGTTTTACTTCCTCTGAGGTATATCATCATCATCACTATAGTATATCATCATCATCATCATCCATTTTATAACTTTGACAAGTGCTAGTTCATTGAACAACTAACTCATTATTTTTTCAATTTCTTGTCAGTTTATAAAGAAAAATCTATTTATCATGTAAATCCTTGTTTTAGATAAAGAAAGCTATAACCAAACACGTATTTCTTATCAATATTCTACATCATGAGAAACCGAAGGGTTGGGGTATTGCATAATCTGACCACCCATTCCTTATCAAGTAATATACAGGAAATTTGCTCCATGCTGTGGAACTGTATTGTTGCCCTGTATGGTGCCCAGTGGGAGATAAGATACCAGACATTCCAAAGACTAGGCCTTTAAGAGCAATTTTTCCATTTTCCACGATGTTTTCCAGAGTCGTCTGCAACCAACTGGTCAAATATCGTTATTGTTTGGTAATGGATAAACCCCTTGGTTTGAAATTGGGCTTTTTAGATTGAAGAAAAACTAGCCTTTGACTTAGCCCCAATGACCTAAGAAAGTGCAAAGCTATGTTCAGCCTAAAATGTCTCTAAATAACGCGATATCAACTTTCAAAGGTTCGAATGTTTAATCCCCAGACATTGGTTATCGAGATAAAGGTGGACTGCAAATAAAATCAAACACATACAGAGCCTCCTTGATGTAATTGTGTCTAAAAGATGACCCATCTTTCATTAACTACCATGTTCTCCAACGAATATAGATTTAACAGGATAATAAAATGTCAAGCAACTTAGACATAAAAACAAACCCAAGTTTGATGGTTCGTGTTGCTTTAATATGCTACAAACCCAACATCTCAGATCTGATACTGACATATTGATCAATAGTTTATCTTCTCCGAGAAGGTTCAAACCCAACACAACAGTAATAAGTTTGATGGTTCATGTTGCTTTAATATGCTACAAACCCAACATCTTAGATCTGATACTGACATATTGATCAATAGTTTATCTTCTCCGAGAAGGTTCAAACCCAACACAACAGTAATAAGTGCGATGGTACAGGTCAAAGCTAACGATTTCTGACCGTATACTTGAAAGCGACATATGTTTGAGTTGAGATCGTGAGCTCAACAACCTCGATTTAAGGTAAATAGGTCAGTTTGGCCGGTCAAATGGAATGATTGCAAATCTGTGAGACTTCTGTGTCTTACTCTCTAATGATATACAGGTCAATTAGTTATCTGATTGGAAAATCATCATTGATGTATCTTAACCCTAAGAAGGCTCGGTAATTTTCTAAAAATATATTTGTATATCGTCTGCTTTTCAAAAGCTTACATATCTGATAAATTGTGTTGATGAAAGATACTCAGAAAAGCAAACAGGTTAGATCACAGACCAGCCGCCAATTTAATTGGCAGCTGGTATGGATCTAACCTGTTTGCATATATGCATGAAGTCGGTTTCAGCACTAGAAGGGTTAGTCTGATTTGCTCGACGTCAAACATATTGTGCCAGCGGGAAATCTTAATCCAGACTTTCAAATACGTTGTGAACATCATATCTTCCTTGCTTATAGAAAATTATGTTCATATTCCCCACATGTAGAGCGGTATTTAAGTCGCTAATTAAGACACTGCTATAAGAAAAGCATCATTGGTTATAATGAGCAATGCCCACAAATCTACGTAGACAAAGTAACGTTTTACACTTTTATACCATACGAAACTGTCGCCTCCGGTGACCTTCAAGTTTGAATTGGGTATACCCTCACAAAATTACAAACGGGTAAAAGAGTTGATATTTAGGATAAATAAGCTTGCTCACCGTGACTAGGTACCAACACTAAACTACCAGGGTTTATTCCAACAACTCTCGAGTACCAGGGCCAGCTTTTATGAAAACAGAAAAGCAATAATTCACGGGTAACACCGCACTGGACTTGATCGTTACTAGGTTATGAAGGAGAAATATCGGGGTATGTACACATACATGTGGAAAGGGTAAGGGAGACCAATGGAATAGCATACCCGGCAGATGAACCGAAAAACAAAAATATATGCAAAAATACTTTTAGAAACTCATAGACATACATACACATTGTCATAGACAGACACACAAACATTCAGACACAAACACATGACCAGACACATAAGAGACACAAATATATACAAAGATACAAAGAAACACACCCACATACACACACACCCACACACCCCAACACACCCAAAAAACCCACACCCACACCCCGACCCCCACACACCCACACACACACCCCTGCACACAGACATATGCCAGGAGATACACAAAGGTACATGTAGACAAACACAAACTTGTACAGACACACGGATAGAAATACACGTATAGACTCATTTCGAAACAGAGAGCCAGTTGTGCAACCAGAAAGACACTAAAGCGCCGAGCACATAGAGACGGACGGGTGTGCGGAACGAGAGGGTGGCGGAGAGATAAACGGATGGAAAAACGGACGAACGGGGAGATGAACGGACGGACGGAGAGATGAACGGATGGACAAATGGATGGACGGGGAGATGAACGGATGGAAAAACGGACGGACGGGGAGGTGAACGGACAGACGGAGAGATACACAGACAAAAAGACACACTCCTACAGACAATAAGACATACACCTATACATACACAGACACGCACAGGCATATACAGAAAGAAAAGTCATATGAAAAAAAAGGAAGACGTAAATAGACAGAAACAGAGAGGGATGAGGGCAGACAGAAACAGAAAAGTGATGGTATGCCCTTATACGGAACAGATGTGTCGGCACGCGAGTAATCATACGCTCCGACAACCCGCCCGGGTCCCCCGGTATTTCACCCTCACCGTCTGCCTCATTCCGGAGAACAAACATCGCCCCTCGCCTCTTACATTTCGTTAGTTTGTCATCCCTGTCGCTCATTTTTCATCTTTAACGTCTCCAGCTTTGCCTCATTTTAATACAGCTGCTTCGACGTGTTTCGCCCACTGCGATGTTTTTTTCACCCATAACTCCGTTAAACTTGTGTTTTTCAGTACAATTACAGAATTTGATTTTATATATAATTATGGTAAAAAGGAGAAATTGCTCGACACGAGCAACTTTTTTCTTTTTCTCTCAATGTATTCGTATTCTTCATCGTAAATTTAACACTTTTTTTATGTAAATCATGATTAACGTTTGCAAAAGGTGATATTTGAATGAATCAGTCACGATGTGTACAATGAAGTATCGGGATGAAAAACTAATTTATTCCTCTAAAAAGGCAGGTGTAGATTTTTAATACATTCGACGTACAAAAGGCAGACTCCGCCGGGCCAATCTTTATGTACTAACGATTATTTTACTTATGTCTATTTATGTTGATTTCGTTTTTTATGTATTTGCGTCGTTTTTGAAAGCCGGCACGAGTTAGACGCACGCCACTTTTATGCAAAATCGCAACGGCAGCTGTTAGCGAGTTGAGGTTGAAACGTACCTGTTATCCTCAATTTTCAAAACCAATTGACTCGGGTTTTTGATGAAAACAGGTGGATTTAAGTATCCCCGGTACAATGTAGATCCGCATCAGGTGGTTTTTATTCTGCTAACTGATCATATATCTACATTATTTTGTTTGTTATTTTACAAGTTTATCCTTGTTCCTGTTTGGTGACATTTGCAACAGATTGCATTTCGAAATGACCAAAATATTCGTGAAAGACGATTGACTGGCCTGTCGATTGGTTGTGTAAATCATCGTGACAGAAAAGTGGTTTTGCTCAATTCACTAAAACTTTCCAAATGACACCATATTTCTAATAACTGTTTGCTAACTTCCCTCATTGGTTTTCCTTTACATGAATATTGCCTTAAACTTATTACAAAAGGGCTGTCAAACGATGAGTTTCTTATAGTATTTACACATTTGATAGTTAACTTCACAACGATCCATTTCTCAATGTACAGTCTTGGAGCAGCATTTGGAAAAGAATTTGAAAATCTGCAACGACGCCATGTGGTTGCAACCTTCCAATAAATGGTTTGACATTTATTTAAAGACAGCGATTGAGTTTGACAATAAGAAATATTGTAGAAGTCGTAGGAACGATATTTTTATTGGCAAACGGAGAGATTACTTACATTAAGTAAGAACCGATTTTTGATTTCTCATTCCGTCTGTAACAATGAATGTTTTTTCAAAACAATATCCTTCAAGTCCGTTTGCTGATGGCAAGTCGAAATTTGTCCCGTGTATGTCGAAGATTATAAGTTTGTATAGCTTATTTAGCTTTTAAAGGGGCTACTTTTTAAGTGAATATGGGTTCGTATGATTAAGTACATCCTCTTTAATCTGGAAATGAAATACAAAAAAAGGAGGCGAGCTATGTAAGACATCTCTTAAAGGTATCACAACGTTCATAAGGTGCCTTTGCAAGTCGGTCTCATTTATAAATCACTTGCATATATAAACGTAGCAGATGATTTTGACTTAAAGGTGTAGTTTGAAGAACCCGGATTACGAACCATAAGTCTTAATGTTTATTCATCGACAAATACTCACGGATTCGTTTGACATTCAAATACGGAACTTTTTACATCGCAAATGAATCACAGCTTGGATTGGTCTGTAATTGACTAAGTCGTCCACACATATGTTCTTACGGATGAATTTGGCACTTTGATAAGTAATATCTTCACCACAAACGATTCTAGGATTTCATTGGTCAGTTATTGACTTCGTAAAAAATTGACCAGTCACAGTCTAGAATCATTCAGCATTACCCTGCAACGTGACCGCTAATTATAAGGTTTTTTGGCAATAATTTGCTAATTTCAACAAACGGTTCAACAACTTTTGCGAAGGTTATATACGCCTACAAAAGATGAGGAATACTGTCCAAAATTCTTTTGGACATCTGTGCAATCAATCCGAACTCATCATAGAAACTTGCCAAGTGAATCAGTTACGATTGTCCTGCACACTTTCCGAGCGATATAACCTCCCGAAATCTTTGGAAATTAAAAAGAAGGACTACATTTTCTACATAAAGTTTAAAATATCCTAAGGGATCAAAATTGCTTTGTGAAGATTTTTCATTCATTGCAGTATCCAAGGGAATCTCAAGTGTGAGGTCGTGTTCAAATTTCAAATATCCGAAATTATCACCTGTTGGGTGGCGTGCGACGCTGTCAAACCACTCATCCGTGTCGATGTAAACAAACCGCAGGTCGCACGTGAGTCTGACGTCATCGGCTAAAAATAGTAATAACCCTGACATATGGTGCCGAAAATTCTGACACATGCTCCGTAAAAGGGTTCAATCAACGAATCCAAATCACCTGTCCCTGGTTCGCCATAATTAAATGCTCCCGACCCCAGCAAATGGTGATGGGGACAAAAAAGAAAGAATTGTGTATCTCCGAATTTATTGATGTCACAACCTTTTGTGGTGAGGCTTTTGTGTATTGCAATTTTCTTTCTTCGTTTTCTATTCTCTCTGAACGAAAGGTTATTGAACCATGAGACCGTATAAAATTACACTAATTGCTCGTTACAATGGGTATTCGGGAGGCTGGTGAATACTGGTTTCGTGTTAACCTTAAACTCTTAGAATGCTGAGTAATTTTCTAGAACTAAACTTGTGTGTCGTTTTCTTTCCGAAACCTTAAATATATGCTCAATTCTGACGAGGAAAGATACACAGAGAAGCAAACAGGTTAAATCACAGGCCAGCTGCCAATTTACTTGGCGGCTGGTCTGGATCTAACCTGTTTGCATAAGCATGAAGTCGGTTCCTGCATTATAAAGGCTAACTGTCGACATTGGTGTGCTCTGAAATATAAAACCGAAGGGATTAACTTTGACTGCAATGCAATACAAACTTTTACATGTATATGTAGTTTAAAATTGTTTCACAAAACAAACAGAAAGGTTTTTTCTTTTGATGAAATGAAAAGAGTCGTCTACTTTTCAGTTAAAAATTGTAATTTTTGGAACATATCACATGATCTAACTGCGTCGATAGCTTTGATTTGTGCTCGAATTGTGTAGTGGTTTGGTTTTAGGCTTTGTTTCTCCATCAGTGTTTCTGTTATTTCCTGGACTTCATTGGACATAGTCATGCCACATTGTTGCACAATGAATTTCTAAAACCAAAAACTCTACCCATATATTGATGATACTCACGACCTTAGATGTTGGGAAAATATGACATTCACGTTAAAGCAAAAGAATATATACATATGAAGTCTAATCTATGATAATTGTATGTTCGTATTCTCATTAAAAGGTGCTAAATAATGTCTTATTATACGTGATAAATAGGTCAGGATTGCAGAACTTGTATGACACCAAAGTACTTCACATCTCTCATTGGTAGAATGTGATGAAGCTGGACACAAACGGAGCAACTTATACATAGAACACTGGACTTTAAGAAAACAAATAGGGGGGTTACTTCTTTTTCAACAAACTTTATAGCGGCATATGTTTCAATGGTGTTAACCCTTTAAAATGCTGGAACCGACTTCATGCTTAAGCAAACTGGTTAAAACACAGGCCAGCCGCCAAATACATTTGCGACTGGACTGTGGTTACTACTCCTAGTTTCTTTCCTCATCAAAATTAAGCAGATGTTTAAGGAATTGAAAAAAAGACGAGTCAAAAATATATTTTTAGAAAATTACCAAGCATTCTAAGGGTTAGAAAATCTGGTTTTTTTATGATGTGGTAAACTCATTATATGCACTAATTTATAAAACTAAATGGTATTGTTAATGAGATCAACAAGAGCAGCACAGGCATAGAAAAATGGTCAATACATTATCCTTAACCTCAACAAAGGCATGCATGTACATTGGAAATCATTGTCTTTCATTAATATAATGTGGATAGGTTCACACGACTGTTCTATAACTTTGCAATTAAAGATTTCGTAGAGTTTAAGTTGGTGACGGATTAATTTCTCAACAACCTGAAATCCAGCTTTTAATTTCTTCCATATTTATAAATCTGTCAATGAGAGACGTTGTTAATGTTCCGCTGTCTGTTTCATCAGCGCGTGACATAATTCCCGCATGCGCAGTTAGAGCGCTTCATTTGGAGGATGCGCATATGTTTATTTAATTAGACCCTCTTCTTCATGGATGCATTTCTGTATCATCTTCCTACGCATCCACTGCAGAAACATTTTACCCTTATAGTGATGGAAACGACTTCACTCTTAGGCAAACAGGTTAGATGACAGGCCAGCCGCCAATGTACTTTGCGGCTGGTCTGTCATCTAACCTGTTTGCTACTCTGAGTCTTTCTCATCAAAATTAATCAGATATTTAAGATTTTGTAAAAACCAGACAACACAAAAATCTAATTTTCTTTTAGAAAATTACCAAATATTCTTAGGCTCAGATCTTTAGAAACCGTTGCGACGAGATATGAGAAATTGCTTGTTTTTAGCATATCCTCCTTTCATTAAAATGAATTCTGCATGATTTCAATTTTCAAATGTCATTTATCGTATTTTTCTGAATGTCTTGTTTTCAATTTGGATCGAATAGAAAACTCCCGAAAACACATTGGGAACCAAGGTACCGTTTTACCAAACGACTTTGGGAAAATATTTGCACAAGTCAAAACTGTTTAAAAGCATAAAAAGTGTCTAAAATTAATGTACACTATTGCAATGTGACGCGTCATTTGAAGTGTCTCGGAGAGACGATTCCAATGACGTGTTTCTTTGCGATATTGCTTAGCCCAAAATAGAAATAAGAGGGAATGTTGTTTTGAAATTACGCAAATTCTTAGCCCTATATGTTTAGTCAATTGGAACTACTCGGGTATTTCCGTGAACTGTGAAATACACCTCGGATATAAGTGTAGGGTTACAATTTTTCGGGTAAACCGGCATCCGGCAATTAACACATTTTCTAAGCGTGCACGTTAAGTAGTTTAATGTGTATGGAAGTGCTGGACATCCTTTTTAATCATTTTTTATCAGTAACTCATACCAAATGGCGAAATTGTTGTTATGACATGTATAGTCGTTTCCTCAATCAAATTTAACAACTTTTTAGATTTCACATTTCAGATCTATTTCAAAAAAACGAAAGTAAAGTGACGTCATTTTCGTTGGAAACAATATGGCGTCATCCTTATTATTTCAGAGGTGTTTTCATTGGATAAACCCAATGTGTTAAGATTGATGTTTCTTCGAGGCGAAAGAGTCTCCGTGCCTGTTCGTTTGACCGACCCGCGGAAGGATCTTGAGACGCTTGGACCCAGCGTGCATTGGTCCCTTGGTAACGTCTTTCAATACTGACCAGTGTGAGGTCATTAGTGGCAGGGGCTGGTCAGATAAAGGGCCCATTCTACTCGCGACCCCTAAAATGACCCCTCATTGTCCGTGTTTAACATCCGGTATCGTGTTACATGTGCATCAGTATGCCCGATAGGGATAGTTTTTACATGTTAGATAGGAGAGCAAAGGTTCATTAACCGTGTCTTGTCTGTTTTTATATGGTTTAACGTTGTTCTCAACAAACGTTCAAGCCAGTCCCAAGATGCATCCTGGGTATATGTCCACCTTTGTTCAACATTGTTAGTGTTTAACATCTGGTATTGTGTTACATGTGCATCAGTATGCGCGAGAAGGATAACCTTTATATGTTAGATAGGAGGACGAAGATTCATTAACCATGTCTTGTTATTTCTTACATGGTTTAAAATTGCTCTCAACAAGGTTTCAAGTAAACCCCATGATGCATTCTGGGTATATGTTAAACATCGGTTATTGTGTCATATTTGCATCAGTATGCGCGATAGGGATAACTTGTACATGTTAGATAGGAGGTTGAAGATTCATTAACTATGTCTTGTTGTATATGGTTAAACAACGTTCTTGACAATATTTAGGCAAATCCCAAAGGTGCATCCTTCGTACCAAAATTCTCCCAAATGATCAAGGTTTGCCTTGGTACACGTTCAGCAATGAACGTTATAGGTGAAGGTATGGGTAATGGTTCAATGCGCCTTTCATTTTGGTACGTGCATGCTTTAACCCTTTATCAAACGCCTAACTTTCGACTGTTCCAAATTGAAAGAGCTTGCAGGCGTCATTTCAAATTGTTATGGAATTGGAAAATAATCTTCTGATAGTGCAGAAAACATTGCGGGAAAAGAGAAATTGCTCGTAAAGAGCAATTTCTCCTTTTCCAACAATGTTTTCCAGAGTCGTCTGCAACAAACTTGTTAAATGTCGTTATCGTTTATCAATGGGTTAAATTGATTTTTCAACAATAGTTCAAGCAAGTCCCAAATATCAACCCTGGTTAACGCCCAACATTGGGCTTTGATGAATCGAACCCATAACCCCTTCGCCCCAGTCTGACACACTGCAGGCATACCAGTCAATACTCGGGAATATATCGCGCACATGTTGCTTTGTCACCGATGAAAAGAAAAGAAAATGACTTTGAACTTATAAAATCTGTTGACTATTTGTAAACTGAGGTCACCTCGACAGATGGTGTGGTTTGGCTATATTTATTATCCCCCCCCCCTACCGCACGACGCACACACCATGTGACTATGGATATCCATTTAACGTTTAACTTCATACCGAATGATGTGACTGGTCAAAGTTGGAAGCAATAAAAGGCTACAAATTAAAAAAAGAAAACAAAAACAAAATAAAAACAAACGATAAAAACAATTCATTTTAAGATGTAATAAATGCTACGTTCATTTTGTCGCGATAGATGCATCAAATTATTCGCAAAAGACGAGTTGAGAAATCAACGTGACAGAAAAGGAAAATTTCTCATGAGGGTCATTCTCCCATTTTTCACAATGATTTCTGAGCTTGCTTACATCAAATATTTGATATGATCGTTACTTCATGCTTATCGTCTTCTGATATTCTAACTTTTACTGAATGAAATCGAACCATGTGGTTTATGGCGGAATACCGCTTTTTTTCTCTTATATTATTTTACTGTTTATTAACAATTCTCTACAATTACCAACCCCATCAACTCACCCATTCAACCGATGCAGTCAAACCGAAATAAATGGTAAAATAACAATATCAATAATTGAATTGGAATGATTTCGTCCGCACGGATATTTAAGTTTCAATTAAATCTGAAGCTGATATATGAGGGCGAGAAAACAATGAGAAATATAAGCTGTCGTACGCCCAAACCTACTAAAGCAGGAAGAGAAAATTAGACTTTTTTATTCTTCGCCGATTGTTTGTGAACTTAATTTCGAACCCGGGATCCTCGGTATAAAATGCTGATGCTCTGTCTATGGACCGTTGGCGCGAAACAAGAGAGAACATTTGAATAGTATCAATTAGTTATAGTAATTGGAATTTAGTAAGAGCAAAGATATTTAACTCTTTAGAAACATAAGTGTATTCAGCATTAATCCTTTACCAAACGCCAAACTTTCAACTGTCCCAAATTGAAAGAGTTTGTAGACGCAGTCGAGAATTTGGCGTTTGGTAAAGTGTTAAACCGATTCGCCTAAATATATTTTTCTCTCACAACTGATTAGTACCTGGTCAATCAAGTTCATGTTGTAAATCTGTGAGAAGCTTGTAAAGAATAATGCTCCGTGCAACAGCATGAACAGGTACACAGACTACGATATAACTTAACTACTGTTGAAAACGGCGCTGAATATCAATTTATTTAAATAAAAAAATCAGTCAACCCTTTACCAAACGCCAAATTTGGACTGTCCGAAAATGAAAGAGTTTGCAGACGACATTTCAAAATGAGATGAAATTGAAAAACGATCAACTGAAAGGGCACAAAACATTGTGGGAAAAGGAGGAATTGCTTAATAAGAGACGTCTGCAATAAACTGGTCAAATGTTGTTATTGTTTGGTAATGGGTTAAGATAGATCAAGACGGAGAGTAGCACGTGGTCGGGTTTGGTTGAAATTTTAAATCAACATTCAGTGTTTATAGAATAAATACGGACGGGTGCGGTCAATTAACCAACCAATTCTCTATGGGGCGATAACTCACAGATCACGGAACTCGATAGTGTGGGGAATCATTACCAATCAGGACCAGTCGACTTTATCAGTAATTAGTAACTTAACAGGCGCCAACATTATATGGACGACAGGGGTAGGGTACAGCATCATCCTCTTGTACCAAGGGTTCTGGGTTCGCTCCCCGTTATCGAAGATATGATGATTGCAAGGACTTGTAGCCAAACACATGAGCGCAAGTACTGGCTTGGTATCCAGGAAGCAGGCACCGAGAGTGAATTTGATCAATTTCAATCTGCCGCCACAATGTAAAATCAAAAGAATTCAAAAAGATTTTTTAAAAAATCATAAGGTGCAATAAAATATTTTGAGTATGCTCGACTCACTTACGATGTCTGAGTACCCAAAACCCATATTTTGGGGTGTTTGAGTGTGATTTTCTTTTTGGAATCGGAAGGTTATTGCAATTTCAGTCCTATCTTTGAGGCTATCTTACAAAGGCTTATCTCACCTGTGTAGCCCATGCAGAGACGCCAAGATCACTAAATACGCATCAACTTTGAGCTTTGTTAATCGCACTAGGAGCAATTTATCCTTTTGTTACAATGTTTTCTAAAGCTTTCTGCAACAGATGTGTTAACGAAAGGGACAATGTATAATTGAATGAGGAGTTAATTCATTCCAACTATTTCTATAAAAGAAATTACTACAATGTTTTGAAGTATACACCAGAAGATCAAAGACAATGTCCAATTATTACATAGGTATGTAACAGTCATTATTTAAGACGAACGTGTCGTTTTCACGAGGTATATAATGACCCAAGAGTATAATATGTGTAGGTATTGATCACCGCAAATATTCTAATGGCTGTAATCAACTTACTCAAAAAGGGAAACTAACTATTATTACCTGCCCACCTTCACAATAATACCGACCTACTACAACCGTATAGTAGACTCTTCCCGCCCGCCTGCCTGGCTAGCATCCTTAACCCTTTACCAAACACCAAATTTTCGACTGCCCAAAATTGAAAGAGTTTGCAGACGACATTTCAAAATGTGACGAAATTGAACAATAATCCTCTGATAGGGCAGACAACATTGTCGGAAAAGGAGACATTGCTCGTTTAGAGATAAGATAAGATTTTCTGATCGCAGCACAACCATATTAAATGTTGCTCGCCTATAGCATCACCAATATCGACTGTCTAATCACGGAATTGTACTATACAGTGATGTCTCGTTAATCCGAATACGTCCATTCCCAACAAAATGTCCGGATGACCGAATCATCCAGACTTATGAAGCAGAGCATGTTCTTATATACATTAAGACATAAACAGTCTGTATGTACGTGTATACTTATAACCCTTTAGCAAACGCCAAATTGTCTACCGTCCCAAATTGAAAAAGTTTGCAGACGACATTTCAAAACGTGATGCAATTCAAAAATAATCTTCTGTTATGGCAGAAAACATTGTGGGAAAAGGAGAAACTGCTCGTCACTAGCAATTTTTCCTTGGCCCACAATGTTTTCAAAAGTCGTCTGCAACAAATTGGTCAAATAATTCCGTTTCCTTACAATTTCGCCCGGATAGCGAGACATCCGGATAATCGGGGTCCGGATAAACGAGGCTTCACTGTATTTGAATTAATTTACATTGTTTTGAGACTTGTGCTTGTTTCTATATTCTATTGGAAATAAAAGTGCTGCCTTGTTTTGGCATGCGTTTTGTATTGTATTTTGTTTTATATTTCGTATTGTATTTTGTATTGTATTTTGTTTTATATTCTGTAATGTATTCTGGAGTGAATTTTGTATTGATTTTTTTTTGTATTGTATTTAGCAATATATATTGTTTGTTAATGCAGTGAACACACATGTTATTTTCCCATATATGCATCATTCTTCCTTAATTCACGCTTCTTTTTTTATTATCTGTCATTTGTCCCTTTCAGTGCTCTTTGCCTCAGTCAAAGACCTAAAGAATATAAGGTGTTTGCCTCAGTAAAACCCTCAACTGCAAGGGAAGGTAATGTTTACTGGTATATTAAGGTGGGATAGTTGTTTCTAACTCCGGTATTTATTGAATGGCCACAACTATGGCAAATATGAGACATTACGACTTTTCTACTTGGGTGTTTAGTTTTATCTACGTTATAAACTAGCCATAATGACCTGTGGTCAAACAGTGACCAGTTGACCATTAGTGGACTGACTCTGTTTCACATACACTGTTCCAATTTCGAAAGGACGAATGTGGGAAAATGAATGAATTTCTATGAAGAATTAAACGTTATAAAAGCGGACTTCTATTGTGAAAATATTTTGATCGAAGGCAAAGTTGCTTATAATGAACTTTATTTATCGAGATAAGTTTTTGTAAACCCATTACGAAACAAAAAAGACATTTTACTTGTGTGTTGCAGACGACTCTGGAAAACATGGTGGGAAAAGGAGAAATTGCTCTCTATTTCCCACAATGTTTCCTGTCCCATCAGAAGTTTTCTTTTAATCTTTTTTACATTTAGAAAATATCGTCTGCAAACTCTTTCAATTTTGAACAGTCGAAAATTTGGCCGCCTTGGTAATGGGTTAAGAACATATGCTTAAATGAATGGTACATTGACACTAGCAACATATAACTCTTAACAATTGCAACAATGTGTATGAACGTCTCTTCCTATTGAAAAGGGTTTATATGGGAAAGCAGTGAGATCATCATCAATAAGAATAAAGTGAGAGGGAATGAAGATTTGCTTGGTTATGAACTTTTTCGTTTTTCCTCTTGCTTTGATCACATAAATGATCATCGTGTTTATTTCTCCCCAAACTTGCTCCCTAGTTTAGTAGAAATTAGAAATCATTAATAAATTATTGTTGACTTGTCACTTGCATCATAGAAACCTTTTGATTTGGAAAACTTTTACGAAAAGAAAAGAAATTGGCTAGAAAAAATTGGAGAATCCGGGTATCGATCCCGGTACCTCTCACATGCTAAGCGAGCGCTCTACCACTTGAGCTAATTCCCCGGCTGTCACCAATTCGGACAGTGTAAATATTTAAACCTAGGTGCATAGTACAGTATCGATATTTAGTGGGGAAGTTAAACATTTACAATCTAAAAATACGAATTTCACTGACCGATAACGTTAAGCTTTTCGATATTTATTAAAATAAAAAAACATTTATTCTACACTGGTTAACAATTTGTATTTTAATTCAACAACAAACACATTCAGAAGTATTCCAAACTTTAAATTCTATACTTGAGCCCGTTGTGAATAACAGATTCAATATACCATTTCCCTTCAAGGGACCCTTGTTTAAGTTCTGTCGCGTCTTGATCTCATTTACATGTTACGAAACTTGTCGTCTGCATGTTTTGTTGTTTCGTGTAAAACCACTTAAACTTAGACAAAAACCTTTATGTATGAAAAAAGCGTTTAACAAGAATTCGTCGTCGAATCTTCCAGATCTTCACCCAAAATGATGCTGGTCTGGAGGTAAAGGAAAGAGATGGGTGGGGAACGGTGCGTTTTGGTCGTAGGCTACATGTAGACGAAAGGAGCAGGGATGATGCCTAACTTATGAAAATGTGAAGCTCTCTATTTTGTCTCAAATGTTTTTTCGAGAAATAATTAATAAGGTTTCTAATTTAGAAAACTATCCACCGGCTTATTTGAGTAAATAAATAAATAAATTAATTAATTAATACATGAATAAATGAATGAATAAATAAAAAAATACATTGTTTTTGATAGATTACCTAAATCTACGAAGAAAAGATGTCGCACGATAACAGTTACATTGTACATGTACAGAGAGTGCGTTATCAGTAAGTATATCGTGTATGGTATTTTTCCGTAAAAAGATATCTCAATGAACAATTAATATTAGGTATGATGCAAGAAGGCTTTATTTTGCATGGCATTTTTTCCGTAAAAAGATATCTCAATGAACAATTAATATTAGGTATGATGCAAGAAGGCTTTATTTTGCATGGCATTTTTTCCGTAAAAAGATATCTCAATGAAGAGTTGACATTAGGTATGATGCAAGTAAATCCATGGCATTTTATCCGTAAAAAGATATCTCAATGAACAATTAATATTAGGTATGATGCAAGAAGGCTTTATTTTGCATGGCATTTTTTCCGTAAAAAGATATCTCAATGAACAATTAATAGTAGGTATGATGCAAGAAGGCTTTATTTTGCATGGCATTTTTTCCGTAAAAAGATATCTCAATGAACAATTAATATTAGGTATGATGCAAGAAGGCTTTATTTTGCATGGCATTTTTTCCGTAAAAAGATATCTCAATGAACAATTAATATTAGGTATGATGCAAGAAGGCTTTATTTTGCATGGCATTTTTTCCGTAAAAAGATATCTCAATGAACAATTAATATTAGGTATGATGCAAGAAGGCTTTATTTTGCATGGCATTTTTTCCGTAAAAAGATATCTCAATGAACAATTAATATTAGGTATGATGCAAGAAGGCTTTATTTTGCATGGCATTTTTTCCGTAAAAAGATATCTCAATGAACAATTAATATTAGGTATGATGCAAGAAGGCTTTATTTTGCATGGCATTTTTTCCGTAAAAAGATATCTCAATGAACAATTAATATTAGGTATGATGCAAGAAGGCTTTATTTTGCATGGCATTTTTTCCGTAAAAAGATATCTCAATGAACAATTAATATTAGGTATGATGCAAGAAGGCTTTATTTTGCATGGCATTTTTTTAAAAAGATATCTCAATTTGCATGATGCAAGCATGGCATTTTTCCGTAAAAAGATATCTCAATGAACAATTAATATTAGGTATGATGCAAGAAGGCTTTATTTTGCATGGCATTTTTTCCGTAAAAAGATATCTCAATGAACAATTAATAGTAGGTATGATGCAAGAAGGCTTTATTTTGCATGGCATTTTTTCCGTAAAAAGATATCTCAATGAACAATTAATAGTAGGTATGATGCAAGAAGGCTTTATTTTGCATGGCATTTTTTCCGTAAAAAGATATCTCAATGAACAATTAATATTAGGTATGATGCAAGAAGGCTTTATTTTGCATGGCATTTTTCCCGTAAAAAGATATCTCAATGAACAATTAATATTAGGTATGATGCAAGAAGGCTTTATTTTGCATGGCATTTTTCCCGTAAAAAGATATCTCAATGAACAATTAATATTAGGTATGATGCAAGAAGGCTTTATTTTGCATGGCATTTTTTCCGTAAAAAGATATCTCAATGAACAATTAATATTAGGTATGATGCAAGAAGGCTTTATTTTGCATGGCATTTTTTCCGTAAAAAGACATCTCAATGAACAATTAATAGTAGGTATGATGCAAGTATATCTAGAATGGCAGGGTTTTTTAAGTAGAAGGATATCTCAATGAAGACTTAGTATTAGGTATCCTATATTAGATTTACTTTAATAGACATCTTGTGTAACTGTGAACATCCCTTCGTGGAATTCAGAAAGCGTGACTGAATATTCCACGAATCACGTTCATCCAAAAAAGGAAAGCCATTGACGCAGTTTTTTTTGCAACTTTAAACATACAAGTAGAAAAAAAAGTCATTACATGTTTAAAAAATATTGTGAGAGATAGAGATATTTTAAAACTTTGTATCAATATTTTGCATCCTATCAAGCAATAACTGCCATTTTGCTTTTCTCGAAAAGACGATTCCAATGACGCGTTACGATACAATATTGCTTAGACCAATATTAGACCAATATTGAACTAGGAAGGAATGTTGAAGATACGCAAATATTTAGCATAAAATGTTCAGTGCAACAGTACCCAGGACCCTAGCTAAGATATTGCGTGCGGAAGGATACAAAAGGTTACGCGAGGGGCTTGTTGACATCCGGTTTTCTGGGAAAGTAGTTCGCTACTTGCGATTTGTAATTTCCAAAAATGAGGCATGTTATTGTCGAAATGCGCGGCTGTTATCTTTTTTAACCCATACCCTCGTGAGAGATTTATTACCTATCTAAATTGAAAGGATGAGCGGACGAAAGTCATCAATATTAAAATGTATATCTTCAATATGAGAAGAGTCAAAAGCTTTGTATAAATAAGAAATTGTTCATGATGAGCAATTCGTCATTTTATCACAATTGTTCGTTCTTTTATCCCCTGCACTTACAATAACATTGAAAAGCGATACATTTTACAGTAAGACTATACTATTTGTCCTTTAACACCTTTTGAACCTCCATTATGAAACAATTTGCAGACGACATCGTAATTTAGTAAAGGCAAATTTGAAAGGATAGAAATGACTGTTGGAAAAGTGAAAAATTACTCAATACACAAAAAATCCTCATCTACCTTAACCCATTACCAAACAATGACGAGATTTGACCACTTTGTTGCAGACGACTCTGGAAAACATTGTGGAAAAAGGAGAAATTGCTCGTGACGAGCAATTTCTCATTTTCCCTCAATATTTCTGCCCTCTCCGAGGTTTATTTTCAAATTTCATCACATTTTAAAGAGTCGTCTGCAAACTCTTTCAAATTGGGTGAGGCGTTTGGTAAAGGGTTAAAGCGTTTCAAGGAGCGTATGAATCCTTCTCTCTTTGCCTTGAGATAAATCGGTCAAAACATGAACCGCCATAATAAAAATAAGTTTTTATGCAATTTTAATTTGAGATCATA
>OX401407.1:46295104-46297604 GCA_947846245.1 Cerastoderma edule | reverse complement strand
TGTGTGTAAACATTGAAATGGAAGACTTCATGTCACTAAGCAGAAGGTCATTTCTTATATATCTATCATGATGTTTCTGTGTTTTATTAGAAGGAAAAACTGAGACAATAACTTTCAGTGCTTTAAAGTAAAACTTTTACCCATTTCAATCATTAAGGTTATCGAATAAGAATAAGAACATTTACAGACAGATGTTTTGTGAAACCACATAATGATGGTATCTCATCTATTAGTCCCCTTCTCTCTATCGGTGAATTTACAACTATATGTTTATATTTTTTGTATTGTATTGCATGTCATGTTGTAATATTATTAAGGGGAGGGACCCAATAAGCTTATAGCTTCCGTCCCAATCCAATTGTAAAAACATTTTACAATAAAATATGTTTTAACTAACTACTGTCGATAATCTATTAATGATTAAGATTACTGTTAATAAAATAACCGTTTAAACAGTTTTACTAATATAGCATGGTTGTACTACATCTCCAACACACAGTTATAAAAGGTTTTGTGAAGAGTATTACTAGTCAAGTTATTTGAAACTTTATAAAGCTGTACAACCATTTTTTACATAGAAAGACATCTTCTTCATCAAAGTTGAAATTCTAAACCTATGAGATAGTCCTTTTAAAAGCGCAATGGTGTCGTTATATAAGAGAGTATCATTCAAAATGAACCAATTGCTGTTATATTTGGTTCATAATCTACGATTCACGAGATGATGATTGTTATATACCTTTATAAGATTGCCATCATGGTTAACATACATAATATACACATCATCAAAATGCATACATTATGGACAAAGCAAAATACGAACCACGTCATTTAGATTTGAATTATGATGATACTATTCATAAGTTAATTAGTTACCAAACCAACTGAGGTACAAACAAAAGAATATGTATTTTGTCATGCGGGTATATCAGTTGCCCAGCTCTCTTATCCATTTGTCATGACATATTGTATGTATTTCTATGATTTGTATATTATGTATGTTAGCCATGATGCCACAGTAATAAAAGGATAAATTGCTCGTGGGGACTCGGTCTTCTTTTTCATTATAACATCACTTCTAAACAAATTTCGGTCTGGCGTTAATTTCAATTTTGACAAGCTAAAACATTCCCTTAGAAAGGTTCAAGGGCTGCCACGAAACGAAGATACATATTACACGACGTGTAAAATAATGTAATTGCGTTCTGCATCACCAGCAAAGACACTTATCTGTATATGACATGCATGCACTATGTTTGCATATATGTACAATGAGGATACGAAACAAAGACATAACAAGGACCAACTTTATCGAATGCAATATGCCATATATATGTTAAATGGAAAATCGTTTAAAGAGACCGCTTTTTAAGTGCATTCTATGGCATTCCTAAATCAGGATGCTCTGGTATTTGTATAATCACTTGTCTTGTACAAGACGATTACAAATGTCTCCTTATTGATTGCCTGATTAAATGTTCATGTACAATCCCAGAACTTGTCGTATCAATCAGACTTTGGTGACACCGTGTTTAACACTTTACCAAACACCAAATTTTCGACTCTCCCAAATTGAAAGAGTTTGCAGACGACATTTCAAAATGTGATGAAATTGGGAAATAATTTTCCGGTAGGGTAGAAACATTCTGGGAAAAGGAGAAATTGCTCGTTAAGAGCAATTTCCCCTTTTCCCATTATGTTTTCCAGAGTCGTCTGCAACAAAATTGGTCAAATGTCGTTATTGTTTGGTAATTGGTTAACAAAGTGAGTATCCACAAATATGGGATAAAAAGAGAGCATTTATTTTCTTATGGCGTAATATAACTAAATTATATATGCGACAGGGCTGTAGAAGTAAGTGGGAGTGTTCCTTTTATCACATGGTCGCAGGATGCCGTTCTCTGCTAACATATATTTAGTTTAAGATACGGCTTAATCTATGCAATAATCTTTAAAAAGAAAAAAAATAAAAAATAAAAAAAAACGTTAGAAAACAATACGCGCTGTGCTCTATCAAACATCATATCTATCTTATCACACCGGAAACCGTTATAATGTAAAGTCACGTGTCTCTGACGTCACGAAGATAAATTTGATTGCTATCAAAACCGAAACCGAAAGTAGGGAGAAGCCTCATGGGATGAAGGGGGAATGGAAAAGAATAAATTCATTTCCACGCTTTTTAACAAGATCGCCTTTATAAACCAACACATCAAGGGTTTAACCCATTACCAAACAATAACGACATTTAACCACTTTATTGTAGACGACTCTCGAAAACATTGTGGGAAAAGGAGAAATTGCTCGTGCCGAGAAATTTATCCTTTTCCCACAAGGTTTTCTACCAAATTAGAAGATTATTTTCCAATTTCATCACATTTTGAAATGTCGTCTGCAAACTCTTTGGAACAGTAAAACAATTGGTTTACCAATGGTCCTAGCTGTCCCGTGCATATACTCAGCATCTAGTATGAGTTTTCTCACAAAGATTCGTAAGCTT